>JAQQZR010001342.1:0-11476 GCA_030068235.1 Notoglanidium macrostoma
AAACGAGACAGCGTTTCTCCAGGACCAAGGTGCTACATACAAGACAGCAGCTTTAGCGCTGGGGGAGAATGTGCACTTCGATAATAAATACAGAGACATTGGAAAGTATTTTGGTTATTAGGGGACGGCTCGCCACACTTCCGCTTCCTCACACATCGCTCTCGGCACACCGCTTCTCGGCACACCTCTCTCGGCACACCACTCCCGGCACATCACTCCCGGCGAACCCCCCTCCCCGGCCAGGCCACACCAAGAAACTGGAGGCCTGGTCTCCATAGCAACCCGAGGACGCAAAACGTTTCAATAGGTCTTTCCTACAGGTCGGTGTTTTAAGTATTTCTTTATGCCCAATAATGTTTCTCGTAAGTAGACATGAACACCATCTATTTGGTGTCCATGTGCCGTTGGAGTTACGGCAAAAAAACAAAAATAAAACAAAATAAAACAAAAAGGCACGATTTTCAGATCCGGAGTGGCCACTGCGAGCTGCGGTCGCGCAGCCATTACCATTATTTTTGCCTTCAAGCGAGTGTTCTGCTACCTTAGAAAGTGCCCGACTGAGAGTCCGCTTGGCCCGCATTGAGGCGGAGTCAAGGAAAAAGGCGCAGTTATGTGATTGTGAATTGCGTTTGGAAATGCGTCGGCTTGAAGTGGAAGCCGATAAAGAAATTCGGCTTCGCCAGTTGGAGCTGGAAGCGGCAAGGTCTGTGATGCCTTCGTCCGGGGAGATGGCCCCTTTGGGAAGTACAGGTACCGGTCCCACTTCTTCTTATCCTCAGCCAGCTAAAATAGATAAGTCAATAAGTTTTAATATAACAAAAGCGATTTTGCTAATACCTCAATTTCATGAATCCGAAGTGGATGCATATTTTACGTCATTTGATAGAATAACCGTGACCTTAGGATGGCCAAAAGAGATGTGGTCACTAATGTTACAGTGCCGACTTACAGGAAAGGCTCAAGAAGTATGTGATGCACTGTCTATGGAAGATGGGCTTGAGTACGAAGTACTGAAAGGAGCCGTATTGCGGTCTTATGAGTTAGTCCCAGAAGCTTATCAGCAACGTTTTAGGGAATATAGAAAAATGCCAGCCCAAACTTATGTTGAGTTTGCCAGAGAAAAGAGTGTCTTATTTGATAAGTGGGTTACAGTATGTAGTGTTGTGGATTTTTGTTCGCTCAGAGAGCTAATGTTATTGGAAGAATTTAAAAAGTGTTTACCATAACGGGTGGTTACTTACCTAAATGAACAGCAGATAGCGACAGTGAATAAAGCCGCTGTGATGGCAGAGGAATTTATCCTCACACACAAACCCATTTTTACTTACCCAAAGGTGCACGAGACCAATTTTAGCAGTAGAAAACCACCTGTGGGTAGATTAGGTACTACTGTTGGGAATTTAGGACCAGGATCGCCACCTAGAGAGAGTAAATTTGTTGTCATAAAGTCGGTCATGTTATTGCGAATTGTGCAGCTCTCAGGTCAAAGACCAGAAATCTGCAGCGAAGTCAAAGCAATCTACTTCGCCTGTTAACTTAGTACAGACAATGTTGTCACTCCCAGAATGTGAAATAGAGTCAGTATTTTAACCATTTGTGGTAAATGGCAAAGTATCGGTTTTAGGGTCTGCAGAAAGAGATATTAAAATCTTACGTGATACATGGGCAGCACAGACATTGCTACTCGTTGAGGCTCTGCCGTTGTCGGAGGAATCCTCTTCTCATTCCTATGTAGTAGCACAAGGTATTGAGATGGGACTAGTAAAAATTCCTTTGTATGAGATGAGATGAAACATGAGATGAGATGTATGAGATGAGACATTTGGACACTGCGCTGGTGAAGGAAACCGTACACATAGGTGTTTGTGAGCAGTTACCTGTTAAGGGAGTGTCTGTGATATTGGGAAATGATTTGGCGGGAGGAAAAGTGCCGCCTCTCCTTGAAGTGAACCAGACTCCTGTTGAAGTAAATAAAATTTAAGAGACTATGTTAACTGATGTTAACTCCCAACCTAAACCCCCTCAAAGCATCTTGTGCTATGTGAGTGAATTTAAGGAGCATTTGCATAAAGCTTGTGAGTGTGCTAAACAGCACTTAAGCTGTTCTCAGCGCAAAATGAAGAATCGTTTTGATACAAAGGCTATAGTACGCACTTTCCAGACAGGGGAAAAAGTATTGGCATTGTTGCCTGTTGCAGGTTCTTGTCTCTCTGCCCGTTTTTCAGGTCCTTACTCCGTGGAGAAGAAATTAAGTGACAGCATGTATGTAATTTGCACCCCAGACAGAAACAGATAAAAAAAAGAATATGTCATGTCAACATGCTGAAGCTATATCATGAACGCACCCCAACAGATGAGTCACTGTCAGCACTCGGGCCCAGTGCGAACAAGGTTGATTCTGTCGTTGTTGCTACTGTTCTCCCTTCTTCTGTTCCTGAAGAGATGTGCTATTTGTCTAAAATAACTGCTTGTTTGAAAAACTCAGAAATGCTTTTTTTTTCATTTTTGTCACAGGTTTTGTGATATTGTGTTCATAAAAAAAAAGAATTTTTTTTATGTAACATTTTGGGGGGGGTGTTACGTGCTGAGACACGTAAGGTGCGTGTTTGTTTGTTTTTCTCTTCCTTCCTAATTTCTTTTCCCGTCCCTACTCGTCTCAGCCTCTGGTGGTCCCGCCTCCTATCTTCGACGATTGGCCGATCGTCAGTACCGTCGGCTATTGGACGATCGCTCCGGATGTCCCGCCTCCTACCTTTGATGATTAGCCGTTCGTCAGCGTCGTCAGCCATTGGACGATCGTGCTGGATGTCCCGCCTTCGGGCCTTTGAAAGACTGCAACCCAGCAACGCTCAGGGAGGTGAGTTGTTTGTGGCGTATGGTTAGTTTGTTTGAGGTCCGTTACTTTGTGCTTGAGAGCTTTGCGTAGTGCTTTTAGAGTACTTGGGTAGGGGTGTTTTGTTTTACTCAATTTCTTTTCTTTGGTGTTGTCTATATATGTCTGAAAAGGAGGTTACCATGCCCAAGTCTACGCCAGAGTCCAAGTCTACATCAGAGTCCAAGTCTTGCACCAGGGGCAACACCTTCGCCAGAGCCTGTGACAAATACTCCGTCTGAACCCAAGCATCGATTGCCACAAGGGTCAGAAGCTACGCAAGTCACAGCCTCTCTCTCTGAGCCCACTCCCGTCTTAGCCCACGTTGCTCTCACGGAGCCCGCTCCAGTTCCAGTTCCTAGTTCTGATCCTGTTAAAGCCAAAGTCGCTCACATGGAGCCTGTTCCTGTTCAAGTCACCAGGCCAGAGCCCTCTTCAGTCATGGCCACAGAGATTGTTCACTTCATGGCCACAGAGACTGTTCCCGGTCATTGTTCCAGTTCAGACTAAAGCAGCCGTTCTGGCCAGAGTCGGAAAGATCTTTCCTTTAAACATCAAAGAGACTGCTCTTCCCGTACAAGCACAAGTGCCTGTTCCAGTAAAAGCTCAAGTCACAGAGACTGCTCCCGCTGAAATCTCAGAGCCTGTTCCCACACTCCCAGAGCCAGCGCAAGTTCCTATCGCAGCTCTCCGAGCCTGCTCAACTCTCAGCGCAACTCTCCGAGCCTGCTGAAGTCCCAGTGCAACTCTCCGAGCCTGCTCAAATCTCAGCGCAACTCTCTGAGCCTGCTCCTGTTCCCGCGCAACTCTCCGAGACTGCTCCTGTTCCCGCACAACCCCCTGAGTTTCTGCCTGATTTTCTGCAAAAGCTCCATGTGGGGGCCTCTAGCAACATACCTGAACCTACAGGCCCAGGACCTCCAAGAAGCGATCTCGTTTGGCGCTCCAGGAGTAACACCTTTGGGGGGAGGGTTCTGTCATACCCTGTTCCGTACTCCATGCACAGCACGCTGTGAAATCTCGGCCATACATGCGGTGCGCTCTTCATCTCCATCATGGAAACACGCACTTTCACATCCCAACGGAGAAAACATGGACTACAGCTCCCATGAGCCCCTGCTCCCAGTCTACAGGCCAATCAGAGGTGCCTCGCATTCATGGACTGATTGCACCAAGTTTAAAAGGACTGCCATGTTTGCGATTCGTATTTGCGAAGCATTAGACTAGCCACCGTGTTGCTACTGCCGATCGTTATAGTTACCCGTGTTTGCTTACTGTTTTTGGACTCTGCTTGTTGTTTTGACTTTGTCGTTTTTGCCTATTCTCTGATAACCTGTTTGCCAATCGCTCGACCCTTTTCTGAATTTGGATTATTCTTCAGCCTGCCGTTTTTGTACCTTTGCCTCCGTGTGTGTGTGTGTATTAATAAACTCAAATGAGTTTCACTATGCCATCTCCTCACCTTCATTTGTGTTCCGCCAAACCCCACCCACATGACACCCAAACTCTCAAGAATCTTTAAACCTTTAATTTAAGATCCCAATTTTTAGAAAAGCACTTATCAGTTAATGCCATGTTCCAAATCTATTTTATACATGTTTGGATCTTCTTGATTACTAAATCATGTTGTAAAACTGAATTATTAATTTTCCAGAAGTAGCTCATTAAGAACGAATAGCATAAGACCTAAAGGAGACTAAATGAGTAACACAGCTCTATGGTTTGTTAATGGAGCTGTTATTATATTAACAGTAATATTATATTATTATATCTAGACCGTCAGAGACTAACCAATAACCTATGCATGACATAGAAGTGCAGGCTTTATTACTCCATGTATAACATTTTTTTATATTCCATTTTTATTTTATACTGCTTTTATCATAGTCAAATAGCAGCTTTATAAAAGTATATTAATTCTGAATATAAAACTTATGAATTTATACATTTATCTATATATATATGCCAAATGAGCAATCTGTGGTGACAGTGGCAAGAAAAAGCTCCCTGAGTAACATTTAACATTAAGGTTTTTTACTCTCCATATACAGTATATACCAAATTGAATTTTTGCATGAGTATTATCAGTTTGGAAGGTGGAGAATTATGTGCACTTGAAGGACACCTGTCTAAAGAATGATCTAAAGCAATGTTAAGGTCACTATGCTGTCCTCACTCAAAGTTGTTGCAGGCAACGTGTTTCAAGCTATACAGCTAGCTAACAGTACATATTTCCTAAATCCTCCAAGAAACAGGCGAGTTGTTGTATTTGGCAGGGTTTATTAGAAAACATGAAGTTGTAAAACAACGAAGCCAGTTTGTGGTAGAATCCGGAAAGGATTACAAAGAATAAACACGGATACAAAATCCGGACTGCACACATGAAACAAAAAGGAAGTTCTAAAAAAAACCCACTTCCTGTTAAATACTTAAACATACGCTCTCTATCGGCTGAACACTAGGTGACAGCAATATAACAAACAAAAGAATGATAACTGATGCCAGAACAGACACCACCCACCAAAAGTGGAAATTTGAACATCAGTGTAAGAAACAGGATTCTAAGACCTCAAACAAAAAGTAATTTTCAGGTTGTGTTGTGTCCATATATATTGTCAAGAAGGACAATAATGTTATCTGTATTAAGAATTAATAACAAATAATGACAATTAGGGACAAAAAATGACAATTAGACAAATATAATCACTTTCTGAGTGCAAGATAACTCCAATGCAGTTATTTTTTTAAGATAACAACCCCTGCAGTTCTTTCTGAACCATGTGAAAACCATCTCACTTCCCTTCTGAATTTTCCAAAAAGAAGCATCATTAATCACTGAATGAGACTCTTGAATAAAGCAAAATTCAGATTTCTGCTGCTTTGCAAATATAAAAAAAATCTGTTAGTATGGAGAAGTAACAGATCTTTATGGCTGTTGATGTTGTGGACCAACAACAGTGATTTAATTTACATTCCATAGTTTGGTTGCCTTAACGCTTGGAACATATTGACTTGTAAGACTTTAATGTAAAACATTCCTTTTAGTTCATGTCAGGGATGGTCAAGAGTATTGAAGTAGTACTATAGCACTTGTATAGCACCAAAAACGAGAGCAATTGCTTCACACTGCTTTACAAAGCTCAGGTGCTCTTCTAGTTAAGGCGCATGCCAAGACGAACATATGTTAATACAAGCACCAGCTGTTCAGTAATAAAAACTGGTATATACATAGTCCGTTTAGCCACAGGGTTACAGATAACATTCACGGTTGCTAGTGGAAATTAGGTGGGTTATATACACAATAGTTTGGTGGGAATGGGAGTGTTTTGCCAGCAGATCAAGAAGAAGAATGCCATGCCACACCACACACAAATTAACAAATTTAACTGCCATCAAGGGTGGTACCCCTTGACTAGGCAGCCATTTAGTTCTCCTCATGGTTCTTTGTGTGTTTCTTCAAGAGTATTTGCCTGGAAGAGCTAGATAAATAGCCCAGGCCTAGGGTAGAGAGGGGAGCTACACAACAAACAACAACAGAGGGTTGAAGACTGTTGGTTTGTTTTTGTGATTAGAGCAAGGAAGAATATTTATTCCAAGTCTCTTGTTTGCCTGTTTATACGTTTTGTATATATGTTTGTATACTTGCTGTAAATATTTTGTATATATGGGCATCTGGTGGTTTCTTGGAACTTTTGTGTGGATTATAAGGACTTGCTGGTGTGCAGGGGACACACCATTTTTTTATTATTGTGGGAAGGGATTGGAGAGGAGCAGAGTGACCATTGTTTCTGCTGTATTACCTGAGGGTGTTTGCAAAGGGATATGGGTCCTCAGGGACTTGGAATCATGATTTTACAGCATGTGAATGCTCAAGGGTCCCATGACCCAACAATGGAAACTATTCCAAACCTTTGACAGGCTCATCAACCTGACAGGTTGTTTAGCATGGTGTAATATACAAATTTATTTGACTTCCATCCCCACACAGAAATCCAGACATGTACCCTGTTCCCTCACCATTTTTTTTGTGAATGAAACAGAGAGGGAAAAAGAGAGAGCAGAAGGGAGGAGAGGTGTGAAAGAGAAATTCTCTCCATCGCTTACAAGACAAAGACATAAAAAAGAACAGTTTCTAGAGAACATCACCAATGTTTCTGAAGAACAAATGGGAGATAGTTGCAGGAGTAGAAACTTGGAAATGGTTTGGAAGAGGCTATGGCCGGGGGAGTAAAAATGTCCCAGTCCCATGACAGTGAACAAACTAGGGTTAGGGTTATACAAGTTGCTCACCATAAGTGCATCACATACCATGTACAGTGTATTCATTTGTCCATTAAATATGAAGTGTTGAGCACCCAGAAGCAATTAAAACAAGATCAGCCAGATCCTAGATGTCCAGAACTAGTGGAGATGTGAGGCTGCTGCCTGAGTTGCTTCATGTAATCTGTGTCTGGGCAACAAATTTGCCAACTAGGACATATGTACCATGCCTGTGTGATACATGGATGTACAAATGGTAATGGGAAGTGTCTGCTCTCACATCACTGTTGTTTACCACAGACTGCATGGCATGGAACTGCACACTGGCATTGTCTGGCCTTGGTTGTGGAAGAAGAAAGGAAGAGGTGGTGGTGTAAAATAGAGAGACACCCTATAGTAAGTCCAACAATCCAAAAGCAAGGCAAGACAAATCATTTGGGCAGCACACACACACACACACACACACACACACACACACACACACACACACACACAATTCAAACTGCTTGTTAGAAATAAACAGGTGTTAGAAATAAAGAATCTAAAAAAAGAAAGAATAAAACTAAACAAAACTGTCTGCGTTGAGGCCAATTGTATTCATGAAAGTACAGAGATTTTATACAGATAGAGTATAAATTATAAATTATAGTATATAGAGATATATACAGAGAGTTAATGTAAATATTTCCTTTTCAGAGAACACAATGCATAGCAACCTTCCTTAAATGATCCTACTGATTGGAAATTATAACGGCAACCAGTGCTCCAAGGTAATGCAAACTGCACCCAATATGTGACTCTGCAAATTAATAACACCTTTCCATTTTGTTCTGATCATTTCTCAAAGACAGCCAAGTGTGGTAATATTCTTATGGTAGTGAAACTTCACATTGGACATTTAAAAAAAGAAATATCAATGTCCAGGCTGATTAGCTTTGGCTATGATCAAAGAAAGAGCTGAAAGTTCCACCATAAATGCCCCCCCATTTCCCCTTGATAGCCAAATCCCATTTTATTCAATAGCCATCTGTACGAGCTCCTCTACCCCATCCTCTCAAGTTCAATTCAATTCAATTCAATTTTATTTGCATAGCGTTTTAACAACAGACATTGTCACAAAGCAGCTTTACAAAAGTATATAAATTCTGAATATAAACTTATGAATCTACACATTTATCTATATATGTCCCTAATGAGCAAGCCTGTGGCGACGGCGGCAAGGAAAAACTCCCTGAGATGGCAGAAGGAAGAAACATTGAGAGGAACCAGAATAAAAAATGATTCCATTCTCATTTGGGTCACACTGTATAGTGCAATTACAACTAAACACACTTTAATACTAAGGTCAAGTTTAGAGTGCAAGACTGTGGTGATTTGATTTGAGTCCTATGCCATTGTAGCAGAACCGCTCATGTCAACAGCAGTCCAACGACATCATCACAGTTTTAGGTGTATGTTGAGGCAGTTTATATGATGCCATATTTAACAGGACCAAGTGGTTTCCAAGTGATGACTCCAACTAGGAGTAGGACACCGGAAAATTTCGTCTGCAAATTTGATGATGGTGTTGGAGCTGTGTGTTGCTGTACAGTCGTAGGTGAGCAGGGTGTACAGCAGGGGGTTGAGCACACATCCCTGGGGGGCACCAGTGCTAAGTGTCAGTGTGGATGAGGTGATGTTGCCGATCCGAACCACCTGAGGTCTGTCCGTCAGGAAGTCCAGGATACAGCTGCACAGGGAGGAACTAATATTCAGGTCACGGAGTTTCATGACATGTCTGGATGGAATGATGGTGTTGAAAGTGGAGCTATAGTCGATGAACAGCATCCGCACATATATGTTCCAGTCTGTGGACCAGGTGGGAGAGGGCTGTGTGAAGTGCAATTGCTATTGCATCATCTGTAGATCTGTTCGACCTGTAGGCAAACTGGAGCGGATCAAGTGAAGCAGGGAGTAAAGAAGTGATGTGAGCTTTGACTATGTGCTCAAAGCACTTCATGGCAATGGAGGTGAGTGCTACCGGGCGATAGTCATTTAGGCAGCTCAAATTAGTTTTCTTCGGGACAGGGATGATGGTGGTCCTCTTAAATCATGTTGAGACAGCAGACTGGAGCAGGGAAAGGTTAAAAATATCTGTGAAGATGTCTGCTAGCTCGTGGGCACATGCTTTGAAAACATGACCTGGGATGTTGTCTGGTCCAAGAGCCTTCCGTGTGTTTACTTTCCTGAAGTATTTACACACGTCTGCCTGAGATATCCGAAGAGGGCAGCTGTCCTCTTCCAGCAAAAGCTCCTGAGATAGGTGTTTATCAAATCATGCATTGAAGGTGTTCAGCTCATCAGGTAGAGAAGCAATTACCTCCCCCACTCTGCAGCTCTTTTACTTGTAGTCTGTGATGAGAACACTCCACATGTTCCTGGTGTTGGAGTTGCTGTAGCAGGATTCCAGCTTTTCTCTGTACTGTCCCTTTACCGTTTTTATTGCTTTTCTGAGCGCATACTATAGGATGTTTTGTACTCACTTGGGTCTCCGGATTTAAAGGCTGCAGTCCATGCTCTGAGCGCTGCGTGGACCTCTCCGTTAACCCACGGCTTCTGTTTGGGGTAAGGTACATTAACCCACGGTATGACATCATTGATGCATTTGTGAATAAATTACGTTACGTACTCAGCATAGTTGCTGATGTTGTCAGCGGCAGTCCGGAAGACTTCCCAGTCCGTGATGTTGAAGCAGTGATGCAGGTCGCTGTCTGATAGGTCGGTCCAGTGCAGAACCTAACGCATCATAGGCTGCTCACATTTCAGCCAGCTGACCTCATTCTTTGGGCACATAATGTTGCTGAACCTCGACCTGACCAACTGCAGCAACCCCAGATTATAGCACTGCCCCCACAGGTTTGTACGGCAAGCACTAGGCATGATGGTTGTATCACTTCATGCGCCCCTCTTCTTCATCGTTTCAGGATCCAAAACTCAATCCACGGGTAGTTTAGGGGAGTTGTAAGACAGCCAGCCACTTTTGGAATGCAAATGTAGTCATCTTAGCCTAGGTCTTTATCCAATGCTATTTGATGGTCCACAATATCCCATTGGTAGGCAAGGAGAATAGATGGATATTTTTAAGCCCTGGCTAAAAAACAAATGGAAAAGAGGAAATAAATATGGCAACCACTGAAAGATGATCCATGTGTCTTGAATTCTACTCTTTAAGTGTGCTGTTGACTAACTCTAGGCCTATGTCACCTGTCAACACTTCAGTGTTTTAGGATATTCTGTCCTCTTTGACAGGAGACGTGTTGGTATGTAATGCTGAGCAGGACCAGCGCATGCTGGGTAGTTAAATAAACTGGCATTAGTGGAGGCTAAGCCTCTGTGCTCCCAGGATAGAAGACAAATATCCGTTGGACTTGTTGCACAAGAAATATGATTACTTTATGAGGAATTCCTGGGAAAGTGCTGCACTTTGCACTCAGCAGACAAACTATTTTCAATGTCTGCTTGAGCTGTATGCAGAATCTCATTTGCATTTGGTAAGCTGGGAAGTATTAAACACATGTTAATATTTGCCATGGGGAACAATTCAAAGAGCATGACAACTGCTGCTCATAAACACATCCTCATACTGGGCAATGAAGATTGCTGGAAAAAATACAAACCTCTGTGCCCTAAGATGAAGATTTAATCACTGCATGCTTATAATTGCACTCATCTCACCTAAGGCAGAGCTCACAAGCTATAACTGTGCACACACACACACACACACACACACACACACACACAGACAGAGAGAGAATCAAAAACAGTACACTTACATAAGACTACTGGTCCTTTCAAGCACACACACACAGACACACTTCCCATGACTGAGGGCAAACATGAGTCAGACAAGTTAGGCTCCTGACAAGGGTGGTTATGAACAGGAAAGAGAGAAGAGAGATCTAGAACTCCCCCACATGTCCCATACCAATGCCATTAAACACAGGTCTGCCACAACCCAGAAAAAGAGACTGAAAAACACAGAGAAGGAAGAGAATAGGAGTGTAACAACAGTGTAAGCTTTCATTGTTACGAACGTAACCTCAGTTATCTGAAGGAGAACTCGAGATGCTAATCAATGGGGAAGGCACTCTTGGATCACATGACAAACTGAACCAATCTCCAACCTCCCCTTTCAGGGATTTTTTCACGGGCTGCTGCCTATATACCCAATTAAAATAAATCTGGATTATACTAAATGCACAGCCAGCACCTTTGATCTAAAGCTAGCACTATTAAATGTTAGATCTCTTACATCTAAAGTGCTTATTGTTAATGAAATTATTACTGATCAGCAGTTTAATGTAC
>JAQQZR010001343.1:0-11472 GCA_030068235.1 Notoglanidium macrostoma
ATTGTCAGTAAACATATAAATGTCTATTTCTCAGAGTTCCTAAGTGATGCAGTAAAACCAAAACTATATTTGTGCATACCCAGTAGGTACCTGTCACAATCAGCAAAAACCTTTCAGAAAGCAAGACTTTTCAAAAGAATTCTTGTGCAGTGTTACCAGTTGCCTGAACTTCAACTTTATTCTGATTTATTCTCCACCGCTCAAGACACACTGCCCATTTGACACTCTGAAACTTTACAGGAGGTCTGAAAATATACAGATGACTAGGGTTAGGGCATCTATGGAACGCTCAGCATAGACTTGACATACCGCTCTGTCCTCCACATGACATGGGTCCTAGATGTAAGTGTTATTTTAAAAATTAGACAGTGGGAGAAATAAAGCCTCAAGGACCTCAACTACTTACTCAACAACTTTGCTGAACATGCATTTCAACAACAACAGAAAAAAGCTTCTTTTTTAAAAGGCTTTGCACCATACAAAGTGGTCATGCAGCCCTGTAAAGCCTGACACACACAGTACCCACACTATCTATATGCCAGTACATCACACTGTTACATTACCAGTTACACTTGGAAAGGTCAGAAGCAAATTTGGTCAAAGTCAACCAATTTGAACTTTGAGAGGAGTGTTACAACACCTGGTTTGAACGCTACACGACACTGGTGTAGGAACAAGGGCAAGATGCATTCTTAATAGGGAAACTATTAAGAGACAAGCATATATTGCATATGTTGCTCCTGTATATATTATTGAGCATTAATGGTGCCTTTCCAGATGTGAAACTACCCATGCCATGTGCACTAATGCATCCCCATAACAACACAGATGCTGGTTTTTGAACTGTAACAAACTTTGATAACAAACTGGATGGTATCTCTCCTCTTTAGCCAAGAATTCATGGCATCCATAATGTCCAAAAAGAATTCCACATTTTAATTCAGCTGACCACAGGACAGTTTTTCACTTCTCCTCAGTCCTTCATAAATGAGCTTGAGCCAAGAGAGGATGACAGCGTTTCTGGATCATGTTTACATATAGATTTTTCTTTGCATAGTAGAATTTTAACCTGCATTTCCTGGATCATGGTTATCCAGTATTTGTTTTTGGCCTGGTCCCTTGTGTACAGAGATTTCTCTATATTCCAATTATATTATATTAGTAATTATATTATATAGCATAGATAATGAAATCCTTAAAATTCTCAATTTTATTTTGTGGAACGTTATTCTTAAAATGTTGCATTATATGCCCATGCAGTCTTTCATAGTGCTGTGAACCCCACCCCAACTTTACTGCAGAGAGAATCATGTTACTGATCTGGGACCAATTAACCTATTAATTGTGAGATGTCCTACCAGGTGTATTTTTTTTGCATTACACAACTTTTCCAGTCTTTTGTTGCCACTGTTTTTTTTTTCATGTGACTAACGCAATGCTGCTTAATGACTAATGAATAAATAATGAATAAATGTTAGAATAAGACTTTATTTGAAGATATTTTTCTCTTGTTCAATCTGCCCTTCTGTACTCTGAGCTTAGTTGATCCACTTTAGTTGGTCCTCATTAACAGTCACAAAGGGTTTGGGGTAAGAGACTGCTTTGATATTGGCTTTGGCAAAGGATACGTAGAGGGTGCTCAGGAATTAAGAACCAGACTCTATATAGCCTCACAGGCATGTGCACACAAGGACTGCAAGACTGCTCAGGCCCTCATTAGGTGTTTGCACCACAAGTCCATTCTTTGGCAATGTAATCAAACTACACTTAGACCTCTGCTGCAGAAGAAACTTTGTTCTAGTGGGTAATGCACTGTGGGTTTCAGTCAAGATGCTTGATGAGCTGTTATGCAGTCCCAGCCTATATATTTATTTCAGCAATGCTTTCCCTTCTCAAACACAATATGTTACTGTGGACCATCTGAATGATTGAACAGTATTTCATTTACAAGACAACAGCTGGGCTTTGGACCAAATGAAAGACCAGATTTTAATGTAAGGAAGAGCAGTCTGGGGTGAATCCCACAAGATACTAAGCAACAATGCCATCACCTTGTTGCATGGCAACTGTTGCCGCAGTAACCTCTGCTCATGATCATGCTCATCCTACACTGTGGAATGTCAAAACACAAATGCAACCCTTTAAATGAACATGTTTGTAAAGGAATTGACAGTGGACTGTATGCCACTGATTATTTATCCTTTCATATCTTTAGCAAAATACTGTCAGAAATGCTTAATATTCTGTCAGTGACTGTGAATTACTAAAAAGTAGAAGAAATAAGAGGATGGAGACAAATTTAGTGTTGAATCCTTACAGAGTCATTGGGCATGGTTATATAACCAAAACCACTGGTGTGCTTAGAGGTAAAGTCTAATAGCAAAAATAGTGATGGGTGGAAGACAATTTTCAATACAAAATAACAGTCATTTCCAATGTGCAATACAAAGGAAATGTATGTATTTTTATCAGACGCATTCTGACTCCCACCTCATTATTTCATTGTGGCATTATACAATTGAATTGTTCCTTCAGTTACAACTGTCAGTGTTTAAAACCTGGATATCCTTCAGTGCATGTGCACGCATGGTGAGACAAATTCATAAAGTGACACTGACTGTGAATTTGAGACAAATACCTTCATGCCACATCACTTCTATTTCTGTAACCTACTGGGTTATGGGTGATATCATCTGACATAGAACTCTGACATATAGAATTTATCAACTGACATATAGAATTTATAGAACTACAGTTAAAGATTTCATCAGTAGCATCCTATTTGACCCTTTATAACTGCCACAAGTCATGTCTAACACCCAATTATCACCTGCCACAATGTCATGAGAAACCACTTCACCCATGACTGGGAAGAGGCTCAGAGATGACCACATCACCCCTCCTAGTGCTCACACCACTAGGAGAAGTGATAATCTGGGGAAGGTACACAGTGATGCTCATGTGTTTGCTTCTCAGTAGTGCCCATGAGGATGAATATTGCTTGTGGAATGGTATGTCATGCTAGGGGCTGAACAATAAGCCTCTCTCTCTGTCGGAAAATTAGGGCAGATATATAGGGGAACACATGTATTTTTACTATGTCATATGAACTGGCCAATGATTGAATAGCTCCATGTGGTTCAAATAGTAACCTAAGGCATGTACTGGACATAGCAGGGAAAGTTATGCAGATTGACATTTGTAGAATGCTGTAAGCTTGGATTTAAAAAATTCAGAGAAATAACCTTAGAGGTTATGGCCCTAAGTAGGGCTGCACTTAACAATTATTTTGATAGTTGACTAATCTGTAGATTATTTTTTCAATTAGTCAATTAGTCAACAATTGTGTCTGTTGTGCCCTCCATATCTACTTCCTGTGGACACGGCTCCTGTTCCAGGCTCCATTGAATGTTTTACTTCACCTACTCAAATCTGCACACCCCTGAATGTCACCCTGTTGTCCAGTCTTTTAATCAAATATATTACAACTGAATTATTGATATGCTGCAACCTACAGACTAACTACCTAATGTTATGTAGAGGAGGTTTACTATTCAGAATGAACGCTAGTATTAAATGCCAATTTATACTTCGGTGTCAAACCTACGCCCTGCCCTACCCTGTAGCCTGACATGCACCTCTCCAAAAATTTAACTACCAGAACACAGCAGCTGTGATCAGTTCACTTGCTAACATTGCATACAGCCTGTGAGCGTTCATGCCTTGTTTGTCATTGCTGTTTAAAGCAAGCCATAAAAGAGAAATAAATTTTTTTAATAGAAATAAATTATTTTAGAGCTGGTGTCATCCCATATGCACATTAGTCTCTCTCTCTCTCTCTCTCTCTCTCTCTCTCTCTCTCTTTCTTTCTCACTCACAGCCACTAGGTAGGCATAAGTAGGAGTGAGTGGACATATGTGTGAATAAAAAAAGTTTTGCTCCAACTGAATTTTTTGTAGCTTTTGTAGTGAAAATGGTATTTTCCCCCTTCTGTCATCTTAAAAAGGTCTTAAAAAGTCATGGAAGTTTTCCAAGCCATTTGTACTGATTATAGAAAACACAAAAGTACTTTGCTCTTCTTCTTTGTACTTCCATTGTCTGCGTGCAGTCATGACAGACAATGGAAGAGATATTTCCCCCAGCACTTCCTGTATTTGACCCTAGTATTAAAGTGTGTTAGTTGTAATTGCACTTTACATTGTGACCCAAATGAGGATGGGATCCCTTTTGAGTCTGGTTCCTCTCAAGGTTTCTTCCTTTTGTCATCTCAGGGAGTTTTTCCTTGCCGCCGTCACCACAGGTTTGCTCATTAGGGATATATATGGATAAATGTATTTTTATATGTATAACGTTTATATTCAGAATTTATATATTTTTGTGAACCTGCTTTGTGACAATGTCTGTTGTTAAAAACGCTATACAAATAAAATTGACTTGAATTGAACTGTATTGCAGTGCAGTTACAAATGAAAAACATGGTGGTTTTATAACCACAATAACGTCGACAATAAAATTGTGCGTTGACAAATTTTTATAATCAACGCCATCGATAATGTCAAATAATCATTGCAGCCCTAGACCAAAGTCACTTTGGTCACTTCATGGCGGCACCTATCTCCTTCCAGAAATGCTGTTTTAGATAAGGAGCACCCAGTAAGGTCCTGTCCACAGTGCTGTAGTGAGCCAAAATGGGTACCACATACACTTTCAGCATAGAGAGGAACTTGCTGCTATCCAGTGGCCCTTGAAGGAATTGAGTAATGAATTGAGACTTGAGTAATACCTGGATTCAAGCAACTATGTGCAGGGATAATTTTCCAAGATGGCGGCACAGCAGTAGCACGCAGCGGCCACTCCAGATCCGAAATGGTGCTTTTTTTGTGCTATTTGTTTCTTGGCGCGACTCCAACGGCACATGGACACCGAAACAAACGGTGTTTATGTCTACCCACGAGAAACTTTACTGAACATTAAGAAATACTAAAAAACCGACCTGCAGGATGACCTCTTGGAAACGCTACACGTCCTCGGGTTGCTGTGGAAACTAGGCCTCCAGTCCTCGGCATCGCCCGATGCCAGCAGCCAGAGGAGGGTCCGACCAAAAGCGGTGTGCAAGGAAGCGGAAGCGCGGTAAGCGGGCAGGGGTAGGCTAAGGGCAAATCCTAGCCGGCTGACTATACCATCTATAACACTTTCCAATGTCTGCTCTCTGAACAATAAATTGGACTACATCCGACTCCAGCGGACTACTCAGCGCGAGTTTAGAGATTGCTGCGTCTTTGTTTTCACGGAGACATGGCTCAGTGACAGAGTTCCGGATGCCGCTATTCAGCTAGCCGGGATAACTGCGTTTCGTGCCGACAGGAAAGCAGCTCTGTGTGGTAAGAGTCGCGGTGGTGGCTTGTGTGTTTATATCAACACGGAATGGTCCAAGAACTCTGTGCTAGTATCTAGCTACTGCTCATCGCTTGTGGAGTTTGTGACAGTTAGATGCAGACTTTTTTATTTACCCCGGGAATTCACCGCCGTGCTCATCGTTGGAGTGTACATTCCCCCCATCGCTAACGCTAAGGAAGCGCTCTTTGAGCTGTACAGGGCTGTTAGTGATCTACAGAATGCTCACCCCTATGGACTGTTTATCGTTGCCGGAGATTTCAACTATGCAAATCTCAAGTCAGTGCTCCCGAAGTTCCATCAGCATGTGGACTTTGCAACGAGAGGGGCAAACGCGCTGGATCTTGATTACACAAACATTCCCGGTGCGTACCGCACGGAGCCCCGCCCCCATCTCGGCTACTCAGACCACATCACTGTTATGCTCATCAGACACACCAAACAGGTTCTGATGGAGGTGAGAACCTGGCCTGCAGGTGCCATCTCTGCTCTTCAGGATTGTTTTGAACATACTTGTTTTCAGAGAGTAGTAAGGGCAGCACAGAAGATCATCTGCAAGATCATCATTTTTTGCCAAGAGCAAAAAACATTATCAAGGACAGTTCCCACCCTGGCTCTGATCTGTTTGACCTGTTGCTCTCAGGGAGGCGCTACAGGTGTTTCACAACAAGGACAAACAGATTCAAGAACAGTTTTTTCCCAAAAGCCATAACCACTCTAAACTCACATATGCACTGACTACACAATCTAAAACCCTAACCCCAGGACTTTCTTCTATCGATCAACATATTGTACAATATCATTACACTCACGGTCCCACATCCACTACCTACTGCCCATGATCACTATTATCGTGCAATATTTAAATTGTGTGCAATAATCCAATAGTGCAATAATTATATATTTCCTTCCATACATGTATATAGCGTCGCAATTTCTTTGCAACTTTTGACATTTTTTGCACATTCGTTTATCTGTTTATTTACTAGTTTTTCAACTGTCTTTGTGTTCTACATATATGTGTGAAGGAGTTGATTTTAATCTCATTGTACATGCATATAGTGACAATAAAGGGCATTCTATTCTATACTATATGTTCAGGTAGGCTACAACCGAAGGCGACAGCACCAACTTGGAGGAGTACACATCATCAGTGACCAGCTACATCAGCAAGTGCGTAGATGACGTCACTGCCTCCAAGACCATCATTACATTCTCAAACCGGAATCCGTGGATGACCGCAGAGGTGCGTGAGCTGCTGAAGACCCGTGACACCGCCTTCAGAGCAGGTGACAAGGCAGCCCTAAGAACAGCGAGGGCCAAACTGTCTCGGGCCATCAGAGCAGCAAAGCGTGCACACAGCCAGAGAATCCACAGCCACTTTGAGGACAGCGGCGACACCCGGAGCATGTGGCAGGGCATCCAAGCCATCACTGACTACAGGACAACTACACCTGCTTTTGACAGTGATGCCTCCCTTCCAGATGCGCTAAACAACTTCTTTGCACGGTTCGATACACAGAACGACATAACAGCGAGGAAGACCACCCCTTCTCACAGCGACCAGGTGCTGCATCTGACCACTGCTGATGTGAGGAAAACTCTTTGCAGAGTTAACCCACGGAAGGCTGCTGGACCAGAAAATATCCCTGGGAGAGTGCTCAGAGAATGTGCAGACCAACTGGCAGATGTTCTCACTGACATCTTCAACATCTTCCTGAGCACTGTTGTCGTCCCGAAGTGCTTCAAAGCCAGCACCCTCG
Source organism: Notoglanidium macrostoma (assembly GCA_030068235.1). Lineage (NCBI taxonomy): Eukaryota > Metazoa > Chordata > Actinopteri > Siluriformes > Auchenoglanididae > Notoglanidium > Notoglanidium macrostoma. The sequence goes on from JAQQZR010001343.1 coordinate 7,158, forward strand.
TTCCTGTGCCAAAGAAGTCTTCAGTGTCCTGCCTCAATGACTATCATCCCATTGCACTCACACCCATCGCAATGAAGTGCTTCGAGAGGCTCGTCATGAGGCACATCAAGACCCTGTTGCCTCACTCACTGGAACCCCTGCAGTTCGCCTATCGCTCCAACCTGTCCACAGATGATGCCATTGCCACCACAGTACATCTGGCCCTCACACATCTGGACAATAAGAACACCTACTATGTACGAATGCAGTTCATAGACTTCACTTCAGCATTCAACACAATTATTCCTCAGCACCTGATTGGGAAGCTGAAGAAGAACAGCTGAGAAGATCATAGGAATCTCTCTTCCCTCCATCACTGACATTCACCACACACGCTGCATCCGCAATCCCACCAGCATTGTGGATGACCCCACACACCCCTCACACACACACTTCCCCCTCCTGCCATCTGGGAAAAGATACCAAAGCATTCGGGCCCTCACTGCTAGACTCTGTAATAGTTTCTTAGCCATCAGACTCCTGAACACTCAGGGACTGGACTGACACACACACACACACACACACACACACACATGCAAATGTACTATCTAATCTATCATCTACCTCTAAAATTCTGCACATTTTGCACCTTAAAATTTTTTTTTGCATATCTACCTCTACCATTTTGCACACTACATTTGGATTAGCGCTGTACTGTCTTGTCTTGTCTTGTGATGTCTGCACTGTCTCGTGGCAGTGTTTTTGTCTTTTTGTCTGTCTTGTTATGTCTGCACTGTTTGCAGTGTTTGCACACTTGCAAACCTTGCACTTTATGTTGTTTTTGCTATGTTTGCACATGTTTGCACACATGCACTTTATGTTGTCTTCTGTTGTCTTCTGTTGCACACGTGCAGCTTTTGTACTTCTGTTGTCTTATACGTAGCACCTTGATCCTTGAGAAACGTTGTCTCATTTCAATGTACACTGTACCACATGTACAGTATATGTTGAAATGACAATAAAAGCCACTTGTCACTTGAGGGAGCATACAAGGCCCACATAGTTGCCTTCAGGATCATTTCCTGGACTGAAAAAGTGTATCTTGCACAGGATAGGTTGAAGATCTACAGTACCAGTCAAAAGTGTGGACACACCTACTCATTCCTTTATTTTGACTATTTTCTACATTGTAGAACCTGATGATATTGAAACTATGAAATAACACATGGAATTATGGGTAAACAAGAAAGTGTTAAAAAAACAAAATATGTTCTATATTTTAGATTAGTAAGTATTAGTATACTTAGTAGCCAGTAGCCAGTGTTTACCTTGATGGCAGCTTTGTACACTCTTGGCATTATCTTAACCAGCTTCATGAGTCGCCTGGAATGGTTTTCTGTTAACAGGTGTGGCTTGTCAAAAGTTCATTAGTGGAATATTTTGACTTCTTAATGCATTTGAGACAATCAGTTGTCTTGAGGGTAACATTGGTATACAGTAAATAGCCCAATTTGACAACTGTAGTAATCCATATTATGTCAAGATCCACTTCACTAAATAAAGAGAAATGACAGTCCATCATTACTTTAAGACATGAAGTGTCTTTAATGTAATAAAAATAAAGAAAAACCATTGAATTAGAAGGTTTGTCCATACTTTTGTCTGGTACTTTAAATGCAGGCAAATTAGAGAACAGGAAAGAAGTGACATGGAATGAAGTGATATTTGTAGCAAAACACTAACCGTCCACCTAATTAGGAACACCAGTCACTTCAATTTGGGGTCACTTGCACATTCATGCAATCAGCCAGTATGACAACAGTGCAAAGCATTAAATTGTGCATATACAGCTAATGCTCACATCAAACACAAGAATGGGCTTCAGATACTTTGACCATGGCTGGTTGTTAGTTACAATCAGGCTGGTTTGGGTATTTAGGTATTCAGTTTTCAATATTCAGTTTAGGTGAACCTGTGCCCACTGTAGCCTCAGGTTCCTGTTCATGGCTGACAGTAGTGGAACCCAATATATTCTTCTGCTGTTGTAGCTCATCTACCTTAAAATTCAGTATGTTGTGTGTTCTGAGATGCTTTTCTAACAATTTTTGCATGTATTCAACCTCAATACCTCTTTGCTTGACATCATGGGAAAATGAAAAGAAGTCAGCCAAGACCTCAGAAAAAAAAATTGTGGACCTCCACAAGGCTTGCTCAATCTTGGAAGCCATTTCCAAATGTACAAACAATAGTATGCAAGTGTAAATACCATGGGACCATGCTGCCATCATTCTCAGAAAGGAGATGCATTTTGTCTTCTAGAGATGATGTACTTTGGCCAGAAAAGGGCAGGTCAATACCGGAACAACAGCAAACGACCCTGTGAAGATGGAAACAAGTAGACTAGTATCTATATCCACACATAAAAATTGTAAAATGAGTCCTATATTGACAGAGCCTGAAAGGCTGTTCAGCAAGGAAGAAGCCACTGCTACAAAACCAACAGCGTTACAAACAGCAGCTGCCTAAAGGCTAGAGAAGTGGGATTGCGACAGAAGGGTTGCTGGTTTGATTCCCTGGCCTGGCAGGAAAAAATGTGAATTAGCATCTATGGCTGAAGTGCCCTTGAGCAAGGCACCTAACACCAAAAACTGCTCCCCAGGCACTGTAGAGTTGCCCATTGCTCCAGGTATGTGTTCACTGCTTGGATGAGTTAAATGCAGAGAAAACATTTCACTATATTTTGTACCGTGTATGATTGTGTATGTGACCAATAAAATTTAAATTTGAACAGAGGGGTGAGGCAGGATGAAAGTGCAATTTAAACAGTTTATAAGGAACACTGGCAGAAAAGTCATGGTCAAAAATCAGATAAAAATCAGGCAATTGGCAAACAACTGAAACTTGGCAAACTCAAGTGTACTCTTGTCTTATTTAACTGTATGGCCATAATGACTATCGTTATTTTTGGAGGAAAATGGGTGAGGCTTGCAGGGAATAACACCATCCCAACCATGAAGCATAGGGGTGGCAGCCTCATGTTGTTGGGATGGGACTGGTGCACTTGACAAAATAAATGGCATCACGAGGAAGGAAAACTATGTGTATATATTGAAGCAACCTCAAGACATCAGCCAGGAAGTTAAAGCTGAGTCGCAAATGGGTCTTCTAAATGGATGATCATGCCAACCATACCTCCAAAGATGTGACAAAATGGTTTAAGGACAGCAAAGTCAAGGAATTGTAGTGGCCATCACAAAGCCTTGACCTCAATCTGATAAAAAAAAAATTGTGGGCAGAACTGGAAAGGTGTGTATGAGAAAGGAGGCCTACAAACCTGACTCAGTTATACCAGTTCTATCTGGAGTTATGGGCCAAAATTCTACCAACTTATAGTGAGATGTTTGTGGAAAGCTACCTAAAATGTGTCACCCAAGTTAATGAAGTTAAAGGCAATGCTACCTAATGCTTACTTCTGGCCCACTGGGAATATGAAATAAAAAGAATAAAAGAATAAATAATAAAATAAAAAGAAATAAAAGCTGAAATAAATCATTCTCTCCACTATTATCCTGACATTTCACATTGTTAAAAATAATGTAGTGTTCCTAAATGAGCTTAAACAGGGAATGTTTTCTAGGTTTAAATATCAGGAATTGTAAAACAAAACTGAGTTTAAATGTATTTGGCCAAAGTGTAGCCTATGTAAAATACAGTGGTAGCTCAGTGGTTAAGACATTGGACTAGTGATCTGAAGGTTGTGAGTTCAAACCTCAACACTGCCAAGCTATTGCTGATGGGCCCTTGAGCAAGGCCCTTAACCCTCAACTGCTCAGCTGTATAACTGGGATATATGTAAGTCACTCTGGATAAGGGTGTGTGCCAAATGACATAAATGTAAATGTAAAATATAACTTAAGCTGTATAATACATTAAAACCACCTGCCTAATATTGTGCTACCGAAACAGGTCTGACCCATTGAAGCATGGACTCAACTAGAATGCTGAAGGCGTGTTGCGGTATTTTGTGCCAAGAAGTTAGCAGCATATCCTTTAAGTTATGTAAGTTGCGAGGTGGGGCCTCCATGGCTTGGACTTGTTTGTCCAGCACATCCCACAGATGCTCAATCAGATTGAGATCTGTGGAATTTGGATGCCAAGTCAACACCTTGAATTCTTTGTCATGTTCCTCAAACTATTCCTGAACAATTTTTGTAGTGTGGCAGGGCATGTTATCTTGCTGTAGGCCACTGCCATAAGAACTGATATCAATTAACTTAATTAGTTGCTAGATGTTCTCCCAGCTGAATCTTTTTAAACTTTCTTGCTTTTTCAGCCA
>JAQQZR010001344.1:0-11465 GCA_030068235.1 Notoglanidium macrostoma
TCCTTGTTCAGTGCTTTCACGAAATTCTTCATGAGTTCCAGTTTTATGTGAAGAGGAGGCAAAAATATCTTTGCCGGTGTAACAGGGAAAGGACATGTATTTTTTGTTTTCTTTATTTTCAGTCTTCTATGACTATGAATAGAGGAATGGTGTGTTTATTTCACCAAAATCCCTCCTTTTCTCAGTTATTCCAAAGTTAGCTGGTATTGGTAGATTTATTCCTTGTATTAGAGCGCCCTCTAGTGGTCTGAATTCTACTTGACTGGGAGAGGTATGTATTTCATGCAGCTCGATTGTAAAAGTGAGATTTCAGTGTTGTAATGTCACTTAAGCTGCATACAGTGATTCCTACATGAACAGTATCTTAAGGGCTTGTGAAAAGAGTTGTGTTACATGTTATGTTTTTAAAGTGAACTTTGAGAGCACGATAGCTATCTAACTAAACACCTTGTTTTGTGTCCGTATGTTAGCGTTAACAATTTTATCTACACATGGAGTAGCCTGTATATTTCAGTTTATCTCTTTTTCATGTTAGGCTTGTTCCTATGGTGAGGATTGAAACCACATTTGTGCTTTTTGTTACTTTTATGAAGATATGTACTCCCATTACCACGCTTAGGAAACAGTTTGTGTATTTAAAGTTTATGGTGTTGGAAAGTCTTTTGACATGGGGAAATACACATGCATCAGTGTATGCATGTGTATTCATGTGTTCATGCATTCCTTCTCAGTGTAGATTTGTGACAATTAAGATGAATTTCAAGTGCAAATAGTTTACCAATAGCTTTTAATGTGATATGCAATGTAATAGCCTAATGCGATAGTTTTATTTTTCCGAGTAATTTTATTGTATTTTGCCTTATGACTTTTGAATTAATACGGAGTAGTCAAGTCTGCATTCTACTTTGCTGGGAGAGGCTGCAAATAAAGTGCCCAGAGAAAGTCGTCGTCATTGTCTTCTCTCAAGCGTCTTGCACCAGAACACAACGCGGCCGGGTGTGGCCGGGGTTGCAGACCATGCCAGCTACACCGGGTCGACAAGCGATTCGTGTGCCACATCTGTTCTGGAATTAACTTTTTACGGAGTAGACAGTTCTGTCGAGAATAGTGCGACTCTTTGGCACGGCTGTCCCATTCACAGATGAAACTACAGTACTTTGTATAGCCGAGCTGCAGTCCTAGTAACAGAGCAACGACTTTAAGACTACATTTGTAGTACATTCAGCGGACGTCTAATTTTTGTCCAACAGGTGCAAGTTATTATGAGGTTTTGTGGACTTTATGAATGTTACACACAGGTCCTATGAATGTTTTGAAATGACGTTGCATTTATGACATTCACAAGACATTCAACATAATTTTCATAATGTTCCCAAAGGTCAACTTTTTAAGACCTAAAATTACCTTTAAAAACATCCTTCTTCCTTTTTTTTCCTGACAATGGCTGCTACCGAGTGCTACTGCACATGTGCAAATCATCTTGACATTATTATAGTCTCGAAGTAGGTGTGTGTTTTTACACTTCATTCACATTTTACTCAGGTAGGTGATATAATATTAAACATTTTCAGACAAGTACAATGTTCGCTGTAAAAGTCAAGCTATCGTAAAGTAAGTTTACCACAGTGGATTGTGTCAGCAACTTGACTTTTAACATGTCTGAGAAAGGAATGCAAGTTATCTAGAATAAAGTGGATTAATGTGTAGTTTGCATCACCAGAAATTTTTTATATAATTTGTCATTCATTAAATATTGTGAGGGAGTGAGGGAGAGTGAGTGCGTACTTTTGTGGTAACTTGAAGGAGGCCATCTACAGGTTAGCTAGTGGGTGATGCTAATGCTAGTTGGCAGGAATGATAGCGGTAAGATGGATTGTTGGTGAATTTCCTGTAAAATACCAGTTTGGATTTATTATAACTTATAGCTACACAATAAATGTATTTAGGTTTTAACATTTTATTTAGATTTTAAAGGATTAGCTGATATGTAAGTAAAGTCAGTTAATGTAAATTTTTCTGTCAGCTGTGTTCCAGCTCTGCACCTGGCTCCACGTGCCATTTCCCCACAGTGGCCCTCGTGCCATTTCCCCGCAGTGGCCCTCGTGCCATTTCCCCGCAGTGGCCCTCGTGCCATTTCCCCACAGTGGCCCTCGTGCCATTTCCCCGCAGTGGCCCTCGTGCCATTTCCCCGCAGTGGCCCTCGTGCCATTTCCCCGCAGTGGCCCTCGTGCCATTTGCCCGCAGTGGTCCTCGTGCCATTTGCCCGCAGTGCCCCTCGTGCCCATCCCCCAAAGTTTCACCTGTTTTAACTTTTTACCGCACGAGTCGTCACTCAGAAGCCTTGAGTGTGTCATTCTCAACGAGTTTTATGAAGGTAGGTGATATAATCAGACAATTATAAAAAGTACAGTGTTCTCTGTAAAAGTCAAGCTAACCTACTTAAAATAAATTTGCCACAATGGACTGAGACAGCAGGCTGGTTTTAACAGGTCTGAGAAACGAATGCAAGTTACCAAGAATAAAATGGGATTAATGTTAAATTTGCCTCACCAGACCTTTTTTTTTTTATATCAGTTGGCATCAAATACAGTTGTGTGTGTGCCTATGCAAATTGTAGTTGCATGCAGTAAAGCCCATCCTGAAGTGACCAACCTTGTCATAGACAATTTAATTGCTGTCCAAGTCATGAATTATCTCAGAAGGTATTAACATGTCTTTTTACTGAACAGCTTAACACTGTGAACAGTTACCACAATGCCATTTGGAATTATGTGTGTTCTTACATACATGGGTCATAACACCTATTCCACTCATGCCCTGCGACAGAGTAAAAGATGCAGAGGAATTGACATGACTTTCCATAGCAGTGTTCTCACTATTGTTCCATATAACCACCCTGCAGTGTGGCATTCAGCTCTTCAGTACTCATATTGCTCTCTTTCAGCAGACAGTGGTTCTTGAAAGTTTGTGAACCCTTTAAAGTTTCCTATATTTCTGCATAAATATGACCTAAAGCCTCAATAGATTCCCAATTACACAAATAAGATAAAAATGTTATAACTTTTGTCATTTATTCATTAAGGAGAATGATCCAATATTACATATCTGTGAGTGGCAAAAATGTGTGAAACTGCTTTCATACCCTGCTGTGCAGCTAAACGTTTCTGGTAACTGCTGTTTTAACTCAATTCAATTTATTTGTACAACGCTTTTAACAACAGACATTGTCACAAAGCAGCTTCACAGAAGTATATAAATAATGAATATAAACTTTTGAATCTATAAATTTATGTGTATGCATTTGTAATGAGCAAGACTGTGGCAACAGTGGCAAGGAAAAACTCCCTGAGACGACAAGAGGAAAAAAATTAGAGAGGAACCAGACTCAAAAGGAAACCCATAGTACGGATAGTACAATTACAACTAACACACTTCTGTTACTGCATTTTATGTGGTCAAATAAGTACAGTTACATAATTCAATATCATTTTAACAAAGTCTGTTCTGTCTCAGCTGATTCACTGAGGGAGATTTGTAGGTGTATGCTGAGGCAGTTCATATGGTGTCATCCTCAATGAGACAAGTAGTTTTCAAGTGATGACTCCAACCAGAAGTACGACATCAGGATGGATCAGGCAGATTCGGAAAGAAGGGGGTCAAGATCACTGGTATCAACCCTGCAGATCAGCTTGGAGGAATTTTTGTCCATTCCTCTGTATAGAACAACTTTAACTCTGGGATGTTTTTCCACATCAATTGCTTGCTTCAATTCCTTTCTATTGGATTAAGGTCAGGAGTTTGACTTGGCAATTCCCAAACATTAGCTTTATGACTTGAATGACTTGTGTGCTTAGGGTTTGTTGTCTTGCTGCATGACCCACATTCGCTTGGATTCAGTTCACGGACAGATATACTTGCATTTTCCTTTAGAATTCACTGATATAATTGAAAATTCATTGTTCCATCAACGTTCCATATTCCATCAAGCTGCCCTTGCCCAGATGCAGCAAAACAGGCCCAAACTAGAACCCCCATGTTTCACAAACAGGACAAGGTTCTTATGCTGGAATGCAGTGTTTTCATTTCTCCAAACGTAATGCTTCTTATTTAAACCAAAATGTTCTATTTTGGTCTCATTCGTCCACAAAACATTTTTCCATATGATTTTTGGGAAACTGTCGATGGGCTGCAATGTTCTTTTTGGAGAGCAGTGGCTTTCTTCTTGCAACCCTACCATGCACACCATTGTTGTTCAGTGTTCTCTTGATAGTGAATTCATGAACATTAACATTAGCTAATGTGAGAGAGGCCTTTAGTTGCTTAGAAGTTATCCTGGGTTCCTTTAGACACCTTGCTCTTTGTTGGTCCCCTCTCCTTGAGAGGGTAACAATGATCTTGAATTTCCTACATTTGTACGCAATCTGTGACTGTGGATTGATGGAGTCCAAACTCTTTAGAGATGATTTTGTAACCTTTTTCTGATGAGCATCAACAACTCTTTTTCTGTGGTCATCAGAAATCTCCTTTGTTTGTGCTGTGATACACTTCCCCAAACATGTGTTGTGAAGATCAGACTCTGATAGATCCAAAAAAAATTTAAACGCAGATTACCCATGGTTTCAGGAAGAGTGACTGGCTTAACTGCAGTTGCTTCTTGGTGGAAATCTCTGCATGGGTCTTTCCGATGTCAGATATCTAGTCGAGTATACCTGCATACTGGTCCAGCACAGACATGGTAATTAATGTAGAATAAAATACAATAAGACACTTTCAGTCATTTCTGGGTCAAAGCATGCCAAAAACTTTAAATAAAATTATGACTATTGTCATACACTGCTCCTTACTCCTCACTCAGAACGCCGTGTAATCTCGGCCACATGCCTTTCATCTCCGTCGCTCATCTTTCTGATTAGCCTTTTGGATTATCCCTTTGGACTTTTTTGCTAATCGCTCGACCCCTTGCTTGTTTTTGATTACTCTCTCTGCATTCTATGTATACATGGTGTACATAAGTGTATAAATAATAAACTCACAATGAGTTTCACTATGCCATCTTCTCACCTGCACTTGTGTTCCGACAAACCCCACAAACATGACGGAATGCTTCGCCGGACCAGGAACGCAGCAGGAGAATGGGCAGACGGCCGAATTCACACTATGCCGTCCTTCATGCAGCGACTGGGCTTGGACACACCTGCACCCTATGACGGTGTGGAATTTTCCCCAGATGGCTTCCTACTCCAGTGTAGGCTGTTTTTCGATGACCTGCTGGGGCCAAAACCAGCTGACAACATCTGGGAAAGGTGTATGATCCATTGGCTAACCAGACCCGCACGCATATTCGCAGAGAGCCTTATCAGCAAGGAGCACCTGTGCCGACTCAACCCCAAAGACTTCGGGGACATGCTCAGGGTGTTCTATGGGGCCAAAAGAGAGTCCTGGCAGAGGGAACAACCCCAAGAAACTTTTTTTGGGGGGGCTGACTACATCAAGGACCTGTCCCAGAGAGCTAACCTGGATAAAGGCAGCGACGAGATCCGCTCCAGAGCACAATCCAGTAGCAAAAAGGAGGCAACCACTCTATAGTCCCCTCCAGAGGCCAAAGAGAGGACTACTGCCCAGGAATCCAAGTCAAAGTCCAAATCCAAGTCCACACCAGAGTTCAAAACAGCGCTGGGGCAAAACCTTCGCCTGAGACTGTGACCAGGAAATTGCCTGCACCCAAGTCTGGTTTGCCACTAGGGTCAGAAACCGTTCCTGTCACAGTCGCTCTCCCTGAGCCTGCACCTGTTCCAGTCAAAGTCGCTCACAAGGAGCCTGTTCACTTCATGGTCACAGTGACTGTCCACTTCATGGCCACAGAGACTGTCCCAGCACTCGTCACTACTCCAGTTCAGTTATATCAATCAGTGCAATTACAAATGATAATGTTACATAACTTTACATAATAATGACTAAATAAAACAGGGAACACAACACTAACATTAACTTTCATAAAGTGCAAGTGCAAGGTTGGATTCAACTGAAACCCCATACGCAAATCAGGCTAATCAGTTGGGGGCCCATGATGGCCGTGGGGTCCTATGCAGTCGCTTAGTACACTTATGTCTTGGGCTGACCTTGGGTAGGCTGGTATGAGTGAATAAGTCATGGCAGTATTGCTAATATTGTTTTATGCATGTCGGTGCTAAGTTAACCCTGCAAATAATGTTCCTGTGGCCAAAAACTAACCATTGACAAAGAGCCAATCGAAGGCATGGCAATGGATGTTCTATAGTCCACCAACAAAGTGTATTTGTAATAAAGTTTCTGATTAATGTCTTCAGTTTTAGAGGCAAATAACTATGGTCTGAATAGTAACCATTTCTTTTGTGTTTTCCTAGAATGATGCTGCAATGAGACCTTTAGAAGAGATGGAACAAGGACCAAGCAGTTGAACCTTGTGTTGATTAGAAGTTGTTGTTGAAAAGGTTATGTAGAAATTGTTTTAAAAGAGAAGCCCAGGTTTCTTATTGTTCCACTTTATGAATGGGCAGAGGCTGGGCATGCATTGGAATTCATATACTGTTTGATTTTAAAATTTAATAGGTGGTTAAAAAAAGTGTATTTGCTTTTGTTTTAAAATGTTGAACTGGCTACGCAGATGAAAAAACAACCTAGTTGTAGAAGTAGTTGTTCAAATGATGAAAAATACAGTAATATCTTTTAAATTAGTCTTTCACATGAGTATATCACATGTATAGTATCCTAGAATTAAGTTATCGTATGGAAACGTTCAAGAAAGGGCCTCGAAAGTCATAAGCTCAGATTAATGAATAATTCAGCGTTGATCTATTGTGATTGTGATGTAATTGGCATTACTAGCGCAACATAAGGAACTGATTGATTGATGTCTTTACGACGTTCCCTGAACATCCTCAAAAATCATAACTTTTATAATTAATGTCATATGGACATTTATTTTGTAGGGTCCTGGGAACGGTATGGAGGACATTTTTTTCTGTCCTCTTCTTTCTTTTGGAAGTCCTCGCAACGTCTTTACAATGTACTATTTAATACAGTGCGCAAGAATACAGCTGGTATATATAACTATAGCCGGGAAGACTAGCTACATTTAATGCTGCTACATACTCATTTGGTTTGATCCATGTTTCTTTTAAACACAGTACATTAAACTGCTGATCAGTAATAATTTCATTAACAATAAGCGCTTTGTAAGAGATCTAATATTTAACAGTACTAGATTTAGATCAAAAGTGCTGGCTGTACATTCAGTATAATCCAAATTTATTTCAATCAGGTTATTAAAACAAACTCTCAGAGTATTTCTATGTTTTTGTTTAACTCGGAAAACAGACATAGTCTCAATATGCTGGAACCTGAGTGATGACTCTTTGCAGCTAGCAGTGGGACTGTTTAGTTTGCTTGTCTGCTCCCTGGCCTTGGCTCTGGATTGTCACAGATTAACTAGGCCTGTCATGAGACTATGAGCTATGTTACAAGAAATGAGAGCAGCACCTTCCCGAGTGGGTTGGATACCGTCTCGCCCTAACAGGCAGTCTCCTATAACCAGAAGCTATAAGCTCTTTGAGGTTTCTCAGTAGGTGCCTTGCTAAGGAGAGCAAACCTGTTGGACACATGACGCGGAGAGGAGTGCTGCTCCCGTGGGCGAGCCTTAGTGTTAAATTTTGCCGGAGCTGGGGGATTACTAACTCCACCTGAGGCATCCAGACTTTCCACTACAGACACTACACTGCTCTCACTCTCACTAACACTCTCTAGAGACTGGATGTGCACCACTAATGCAATCTTCTCTGTCATTGAGCTAGTAAAGTAAGTAAAGCCATTACTAATGACAGAGGAAGAATGACTGAACATCCTTCACTTCACACATTGAATAAGCTGAATGTTTTTAAATTCTCTGACAAGGAAAAAAAAACAACAGAAAACACAAAATAGGTAGAAAACCCTGCAAAAGATAAAATAATAGCAAAAATTATTGACTTTATCATTGTCAATTGCAACATCAGTTCCAACTCTTAAGGCCTCTTTAAACTGAGCGTGATATTTAAGGTATAGCGCTGCATTGCAATCATTCCATGAACTCATGCCCTTATCAGGCTTCACATGAACAATGGTGTCTAAGAACATCAGATCTTACATCCTTTTCCTGTTCACTTGATATTCAGGGTGACAACGTTGTGCTGGATTAAGCTATTGATACTGGCTCAATGCAGCTTGGTGAAAGTATTGTCCACGAATTTGTATCAGATGTCAGGTTGAATAGCTCCCTGTCATGGCAGAAGATTTTTTGTACAAAGGGATTGTTTACAGCCTTTTTTTTTAAACAATTCCTGAGCTTAGAGCTTAAATTATTCAGTAATATATTTTTATTACTAAATATATCCATACACTTTAAGATGAATCTGAAACTGATTATTCTATAAAATTTTACACAGTAGTTAAAAAAAAGGAAAAAGAAAGTACATTCCAATTTCTAGGGCCAAAAATATTACATTTACAATGATACAAAAAAAGCAACAAATCCTCACAGCCTGACATTGATATAGTAATTGTTTCTGAAATAGTTGTAATAAATTACATTTTAAAAAGTCTATCATTTGAAATTTATTTTCATGGTATTATGGTTTGTGTGGGTGTAGAGTTTTAGGAACAAGCATTTAGCAATGTATGCATTATTAGATACAAGTCAATGATGTATATGATCACGTGTAACAACTGCGTGTAGGCTTTAAAGGTAGCTCTAATACTTCAAATAGTTATTCCCCATACATGTATCACAACATATTTAGACACCCACAGCACCTGCACCTAATACTGCTCCAGCGCCAGGAATGGCTCCAGCTGAGTCGCAGGTAACTCAGTTTCCTATTAGATGGCCTCCAACTACCTCTAATTCTAGTAACTAGGGCTGCCCACTGAGCAGAACTCCGAATGAATTATTTCTTAGTGCTGTTTTGACTAAATCTTACTCTGAACTGCCTGTTGTTGAGCTTTTGATTGATAACCAACCGTATTGTTTTCTTGTTGATTCAGGGGCGACGTGTTCATAATTAAGTGCTAAGATTTATTGAGTATTGATTACCGTATACTCTGTGGGAATTGATGGGGTTCCAGTACACTGTCCAGAGACTCATCCATTACGAGTTCGGTCTGTTGAAGATCCGACAATTTTCCTAACACACCATTTTGTCATAATTCCATCTTCTCCGTTTAACCTGTTGGGTAGAGATTTGAAGTTTAAACTAGGTTTTTCTATCTCATTTGAGCAGGGTCGCATGCACTTCAACACACAGACAAATTCCAATATGGCTTTGTTTCAGGATGTGACCTCGACACCACTGGGCGTTCCTTGTGAAATACCCAAACATCTCGAGGAGGTGCCTGGGTGTCTCTGGGCAACACATAGCATCGAGGTTGGGTTAGTTCACTGTACTCCTTATCATGCTCAGCTCAAAACAACTCAGCCTGTGTTTCTCAAACAGTACCTGTTATCGCCGGAGAAGGAGGGAATTTCTGAGTTGATTTCTTCACTGAAGGAACAGAGGGTTATAATCCCTACAGTTTCCACATATAACACTCCTGTGAATCCTGTCAAAAAATCAGGTGATAGGGGATGGCCTTTTGCACAAGATTTAAGGCACAGTAATGATCTTGTGATTCCAGTAGCACCTGTTGTTCCTGATGTGTACTCAATTTTTACTGCTATTCCTCCACATCACTCATTTTTTACTGTTGTAGATTTGTGCTCTGCTTTTTTCAGCATTCCAGTGCATGAGGAGACACAGAAAGTATTCACATTCACCTTTAAAGGGAGGCATAACACATGGATGCGCATGCCTCAGGGTTTCATTGACTCTCCTGCTGTGTTTTCTGCCATAGTAGTACTGGCTGAATTCGTGCCACCTGCTGATACAGTTCTCCTGCAATACACAGATGTTTTAATGCTGATGACTAACAGTGAGTAGACCTGCAGAAAAGGCTCACTACTTCTCCTGAAACACCTGGCACAGTGCGGCTTCAAGGTCTCACTTTCTGAACTTCAGTGGTGACAACCCTCAGTCAAATATCTGGGTTGTATTCTGTCAGCTGGTGAGAGACGGCTCTCCGAGGATCGTTGTACAGTCATTCAGGACATTCCTCCTCCTAGCACACAGAAAGGTATGCTCAGCTTTCTGGGACTTGTTAACTATTGCAGACAGTGGATCCCTGATTGTTCCTATCATGATAAGATCTTACGGGAATACTGCGGGAAGACACACCCTGAGAAACTCACATGGACTTCTGACATGATGAACTCATTCAGACATCTGAAAGCAGCCCTTTGCTCAGCTCCAGCTTTGGGCTTGCCGCAGTACGCACTACCATTTCACCTCTGCGTCTCTGAAAGCGGCAGCACAGCTTCGGGGGTCCTGGCCCAGGAGCATGGTGGTAATTATCGTCCTGTAGCCTACCTGTCTAAAACTTTTGATTTGGTTATTCAAGGCATGCTTGCCTGCCTTAGGGCAGTTGTGGCGGCAGCACTCATTGTAATGGATGCTAAAAAAATAGTTCTTTCACATCCTCTACTTTTGCACACATCTCATCAGGTCACTTTGCACACATCTCATCAGGTCACCCAAGATGGCAGCACGGCAGTAGCACGCAGCGGTAATGGTACTTTTTTTGTGCTATTTGTTTCTTCTATTGTTTCTTGGCACGACTCCGTCAGCGCATGGACACCAAAACAAACGGTGTTCATGTCTACCCACGAGAAACATTACTGGACATTAAGAAAAATCCGACCTGAAGGATGACCTCTTGGAAACGCTACACGTCCTCGGGTTGCTGCAGAAAACAGGCCTCCAGTCCTCGGTGTCACCCAATGCTAGCGGCCGGGCGAGGGTCCGCCGAAAGTGGTGTGTGAGGAAGTGGAAGCATGGCAAGCGGGCGGGGGTCCATGCTAGGCTAAGTGCTAATCCTAGCCGGCTGCCCCTACCATCCATAACACTTTCCAATGTCTGCTCTCCGGACAATAAATTGGACTATATCCGATTCCAGCGGACTACCCAGCGCGAGTTCAGAGATTCCTGCATCTTTGTTTTCACGGAGACATGGCTCAGCGACAGAGTTCCGGACACCACTATTCAGCTAGACGGGCTCACTGTGTGTCGTAGCAGCTCTGTGTGGTAAGACTCGCGGTGGAGGCCTGTGTGTTTATATCAACACGGAATGGTGCAAGGAGTCTGTGCTAGTATCCACCTACTGCTCACCGCTAGTGGAGTTTGTAATCCTCCATCTGGCAAGAGATACTGAAACATTCGGGCCCTCACTGCCAGACTCTGTAATAGCTTCTTCCCCCAGACCATCAGACTCCTGAACACTCAAGGACTGGACTGACACACACACACACACACACACACACACACACACACACACACACACACACACACACACACACACAC
>JAQQZR010001345.1:0-11465 GCA_030068235.1 Notoglanidium macrostoma
ATAATATATATATATATATATATATCAGTGTCATCAAATGGATGAAGGTCTTGCCTAGAAGTTGCTACTTATTGGGAAAAACTTTAAAACAGGTGTTAAATACGAAAATGTGCGAATATAGACATCAACAGGGATAACTTGTTCTTCCCATCCCATCCTTTCCTGTGTTGATCACTTCCACAGGACTTGTTTACTGAGACGGGGGTGTATTTTTTACCTGTGTGATCATAGCGAAAGCAAAATCTAACGTTGCAAAATAATTATGAAACAAATAAGAATTTGAGTCGTTGTATTTAATTTTGATTATCAACATATCAAATTTGCGATATGTATAAGTAGAGATTAGGACTGGCATGCTTTCCGACTCCCCCCTCTTGTCCGGGTGAAATGGAACGGTCCATTGCAGGCAGGCAGGCAGGCAGACATGTCATGGCTGTTGCTCGGAGAGGTGAGGGAGTGAGCAGGAGAGCGGAGAGAGGTGTAGAAAGTCTCAGGAGAGAGAAACTCGCCAACACATCGCTCCTGCGCCTCTAAAAACGTCTATACATCGCCGAGCTGTACTTTATTAGTACCGCTTTCTTGTTTTTGTCTATGCTTTTACTTTAAGGCAGTTAATAATATACCGTTGAGCGTTACCTTTGGAAGTACAGAAGTTTGCGTGTTGATATAAACGCGCCGCCCCTGAGTGATGGTGAACTTTGGACTTGTCTTTTATTTATTTATTTCCATTCGGTTTCGCTAACATGTCCAAGGAAGGGGCAGAGAAATAAAGACGAATTTTGCCCGGAGCTGAGGGCTGCTGGGCAGGACACAGGAAACGAACTGGAGGAAGTTTTCTAGCCATCACTGGCTTGCTTTCTTTTTATCAGTGAGGAAGGAAGGGATCAAAATGTCGGCCAAAGCTGCTTCTAATAAGGTAGGACACAAATGTACACCATGTCCAGAATAGAGTAATCTCTCCGTCGGTGTTTTGTTGATTTCGGTTTGATTTAATGGAAATAATCCGACGTTTTCACCAGAGAAAAGTGCTTGTTTTTCACCTTGACATGGACACATCTGTGTACAGTTGAAGTTCACTGCCTGTTTGTTTCTCTGTCAGTTCCACGTCGGTGATGTTTATGTTGATGTCGCAGAACTTTCTGGAATATCTGGAAATTTTTTTTTTTTTAGACTTTTGGTCACCAGGAAAAGTGACAGGAGAACCCGTGCGTGTGTGTGTGTGTGTGTGTGTGTGTAAAAGTCTTTAAACCAGGTTACACTTGTCAATGTTAAACTTTTGTGGTTCTGGGCTACAGCATTACAAGGTGTCACTGCTTAATGATGCTCCATTAAGCCTTGTTGTTTTTACTTTTTAAACCTGAAGGGTCTTCAGACTTAATTTGTTACTGCTCAACGGAAAAGGGTGTGTGTGTGTGTTTGTGTGCGCGCGCGCGCGCGTGTGTGAGGGGGGGATAGAAAGTAGAATCTTTTTCCCACTGTGTTGTATTTGTGTTGTACTAGGATATGTGTGCACTAGCCTATTAAACCTAAATGCTAATTTAGCACGTATGATTTTCCTTTGATTTTTTTTTTTTTCGTCAAATTGAGAACTAAACTCGATTAGGGAGCGCGATTTAAACCCTCAGTTCTCCTACAGCATTGGCGTTTTTGATAAATATATATATATATATATATATATATTTCGAATGAATGCATTATTGTTTTCTTTCTCTTTCTCTCTCGACGCACTGTTTAGATTGCGTTTAAGTGTGCGCGTGCACGGCCGCGGCACGTTCACGCATCTGGCCGGGAGTGCGCACTGCAGCGAGCACGCGCGTGCGCCCTCCTTTTTCTAATTGTATTTGTTTTTTTTTTGTTTTTTTTATGCACACCCCCCCGAATTTATAAACCGACCCAGGAGCAGGTGAAATCTGTCTGAATTTGAATTTGAGCGGTTTGGTCAGTTTGTCCTGTTGAAGCGAAACATTTGCCATGATGAAGTACTCCTGAGGTGCGTTCACACACACCCGCAATTTCAACCCGGGATAGTTATTAGATAGAACTGAGTGTCAGGGGTTTGTTTGGTTTCATTCATTGCAACAAGTTTACACTTATTACTTAAGTGCACTACATTATTATTATTATTACATGAGGTTAGTGTTTTGGTAATCGTTTGAATTTTGTCGACTTTAGTTCGATTTATTGATCTCGGTTCTTATTTTGTCGATTCCTGAATAATAAAGCAAAAACTGTCAATGGTTGAGGTAACAAAAAAACTTATTTATTCTTTTAAGCCTTAACTGAACGTTAACAAAATAAATAGTATTAACGGACTATTTTTCACATTATTGTGATGTTAGCCAGGCGGCACGGTGGTGTGGTGATTAGCACTGTTGCCTCACAGCAAGAAGGTCCTGGGTTCGATCCCAGGGTGCCTTTCTGTGTGGAGTTTGCATGTTCTCCCCGTGAGTGAGTTTCCTCCGGGTGTTCCGGTTTCCTCCCGCAGTCCAAAGACATGCAGATTAGGTGTGGGGCTGTTTGTCTGTGTCCACCCTGTGGTGGACTGGCGACCTGCCCAGGGTCTACCCCGCCTCTCCCTGCGACCCAGACGGACAAAGCGGTATAGATAATGGATGGATGGATTTGACGTTATCCATGCATACATGCATGTCTAAACAAATGGACATGTTGATGCATGACATGGTCACATACACGCGTCCTGGCAATCGTTTGCAGCAATTGCAAAAACAATAATGTTTTTAGGAACCCATAAGCAGAACCAAAAATCTTTTTAAAGGGTACCTGGTCTTGGAACCGAGTTTCGGTTCCCAACCCTGCGTGAGGTGCGTTCACACACACACACCCGCAAGTTCAACCCTGGATTGTTAGATAGAATTTCAGGGGTTTGGTTGGTTTTGTTTATTGCAGGAAGTCTACTGATTATTAAAGGTGTGTTAAGTAAGATTTCTCGTAATGTGTTCGGTCTCTATCGGTTATGTAGGTGGAGCTGAATAGAAAAAGATGTGAATGATTTTGTTTATGTATTTTTCCAGGATTACGAGAAAATTGTCCATGACCGCCTGACGTTTTTTTTATGGCTCTTCAGGAAGAATCACATTTTTATTAGGACGTACAGAAATGAAATCGTAGCCACTAAAGTAGCGTCAGAAGGTAATAAATGTGCATATTGTTCCTTAAAAAAAAGTAACCCACGAATCGTAGGTCTCGGAACTATTGACATGTTACGATACACTTTTCAGACGTATCGTGATGCCTTTTTATACGTTAACATTTAAAAAAATTATAATAATTACATTTATAAAGCTGCTGTCTGAATCTTTAATTGCTTACAGAATAAATTTTTTTTTTCATCTTTCAGTGTTGATTTTATTTAATGTGTACAAAAAACGAAAGACCATCAAACTTCTAACCTATGCATGTATTTCGTGACGCGTATCATGTTTCTTAGAAATGTCTTGAAATATCATGATCATGGTATTTTGTCATATTAGCTCACTCCTAATCATCAGGCATTTTATCTCCACCTTCCACACTTGTTTCTGTCTCAGGCTTCTCTTATCAGTCACACAAACATCCACAAAATCTCTCCCAAAAATAGGTAGAACACACCGAGCCAGAATCTACGACTTAACTCGGAAGGATCTTTCCATTTCTGTTTTATTTTTTTTCTATACTCAGGTTGCAATGCAGTTTTTTGCCCTGCATCCTGCTGTACTGGAAGGGTGTGTGCGTGTGCATGTGGGTTTTTCTCAGGAAACATAAAAGCATATGTAGGTAAACATCGCAGAACAGGCACCTGTAATATTGGAGTCGTGGTCGTGTTTGCGAGCCGTGGTTTGGAAGAGAAAAGCAGCAGCCTGATTATTTTAGTGCTGCGACCTGCATCAGAATGAATCTGTTCAATATGGAGTGTATTCAGGGGCATCCTCCTCCCTTCCTCCCTTTGTATGGAACACAAAAGCAAGCAAATGTATGTATTTACACTCTAAATAGGTCCGGAGCGCTCGTGTTCCTGATGACCGAGGAGGGGTGAGCGGGTACTTTGTAGGCTTTGGTGCTTATGAAAGGTTTCTCTCAGTGTAACATGAGGTTTTATTTCTCTATATGTGTACACCATTTCTGCTTTACAGTGCAGACTGCTTTTCTCCTGTCCTGTCCTGTCCCGTCTGTCTCCCAGACGCCTTTGTAAGGAGTAGAAATGATGCAGAAAAGCAGCTCGAGTGACCCTTGTGCCATAGGACACTCCAACGGTTCCCATGGTTAGCAGAGGGCACAGCCGGCTCTGGGGTAATGGGCCTTGCGGTGCAGCTCCGTGACTGGCCCTGTGTGCTGGGGGTCTCTACTGCAGAAGCCGTGTTGCGACCCGACGCCGACTTTCGTTGCATCTGACGTACCTCATCAGAGAGGATTCGCAGGTCACAGCATTTTGCAACCTTGGTGGAGAAAAAAATGTAATTGGACAAGAACGTGGATGCCTCAGAGATCTGTATTAGTCAGTGTTGCAGATTTAACAAGCAAAAATGTGTGTATTCTGAGCGTTGCAGTGGAAGACGACACCAGGGGACGACAGAGTCACTGGTGCTCAATAAAGCCACTAGTGTTCTAGTTTTTTTCCTTTTTCACCCAACAGAAATAAAAAAAAACAAAAGAAAACTTCACCAAGACAGTTCAAGTCTGTAGGCTGCCCGAGTGACCGTGAGTGACCGTGCTCTCTCGAGGGCGCGGTGCTGTCGAGGGGAAGGGAAAGCTGGGGAGCGGTGAGACGTCCTCGGGGCGATTCCTGAGGACGGCAGGAGAGAGGCGGGAGATCAGCATGTCGATTTTCCTCACCTCGTGTTCCAAGCCACGTCTCACGGGGAGTCTGTGGGCATTGGGAGAGAAACGCACAGCGGAATAACGTGTCCATTCTCAAAGCCTCACTCACCAGCTCTGTCACGCCGATTCCCTTTTACCTCTCACCGTCATCTGCCGGAGGGTAGACGTTAACTGGCCTCCAGCCATGATGCGTCTCACAGCCCCGCCCCTGTGCGATGGGCACTAGCCACGGTCTTCACAGTATGCTGATTGATATAAAGCCAACATTTGTATATATACAGTATAACTCGCTTAATAAGAAGTGCTTCTTTATTTATCTAGCATGCAGTCAGTTTGTTGGCTAGCTATTATCAAGACGGCCATTTTCAAGTCCATGACAAGGACCAGCTGAAATTCAAGACGTTTCTCAAGGGGGTCGAAAAACCAAACAAAGCAAGATCGCGTCAAGATCGAGATGGAAATCCATCAGATCCTTTTTGAGGCCAAACCTTTACTCCAGCTAGTTGGCTGCAGCTCTGCATTGCGCCTGTGATTTAAACTGTTTTTCTGAAAGGAACTGATACTTGGCAAACTTCGTGCAAATCGAAAAGTGAGATGATTCCAAATACAAGTCCCAGTAAACCTGAGACGAGTCCAACGGACTGGACTCGAGTCCTGCGGCCCTACTTTTACACAGGAACGAACATGTTCTAACGCTGGCCGATGGAACAGAGAAGGACGCAGGAGAAAGGGGAGCTGTTTATTTATTGGCACCTCACCTTTCCTCAGAAAATGAAACCAAATCAATCACAGGCTCCCACTTTTCGGCTCAGATAAGCTCAGGTCAGTTCCTGCACGGTGTGCTCAGTGAGACTCTCAGATCTGTCAAGAGGAAATAAAAAGGTGTAGACAATCACTCGTTACCCGCTCGTTCTCCGCAACTCCCCCGATCATCTTCAGTGCTGATGATTAATCACGCTCCCGTACTCAGAATGATAAAAAACAACTTCTAATAGCAGGTCCGGTTTGTTCCTGAGAGTTTTGAACGGGCAGATGAGTTTTTCGATGTGTGGTGCTGGAGTTTTCGATCATTTCCTGCCAAAATTGAGTCGAGCTTGATCAGGGATTGAACCTTTCACCCACTGCCATGTTTTCAGAGCAGGCTTTATCGCAATTATAGTGTTGGACGAAACGGTTTTGTCTGGGGGGGTTTTTTTTTTTTTTTTTCTTTTTTTTTTTTTTCCCCCTGGCGTGTAACTAGATATTGATTTTCAGAAAACAAAAATTTTCACACGACCTGCAGTTACGTTTAAACGTGATGCGCTTCACGGTGTTGTGATGCATCTCGATGCAGTAAATAGAGCTAACTAAAGCGATCTGTTCCAAATCCCACCCCCTCCTGCGCTACGTTTATCATTGGAGATTCTGATTGGTGGTAGAAGTCTTGCTTAATTAGCATGCACAGATAGCACGGCCTACTTTTTATGCAGGTATGAGGAAACGCCGACGCGTCTGAGAAAATAAAGCCGTCATAACTCTTCTGATTGATTCAAACAGCCAAATCGTGTAGAATCGTGAAACGAGCTCGGACGGTATCGCAGCGTTTTACGGTTAGGATTAGTGCTCTTACGGCTGACTCTTTAGGTTCGAGAGGTTGAGTTGGAGGAGATTACAGACCACACACACAGACATGATTTAACCCACATCCAGACAGTCTGAAGTGACTCCCGAGCGCCAGTCCAGTGTGTCATTACCGTCGTTCATGTGTTTACGGTTACGGTTAATAACGATGTGTTATTAGCGTATTTGGTGCGCGGTGAGATAATGATAGTGATTACTGACAGGATGGTATTGTTGGGTCAGGATCTGTGGTGTTGGTGTGTTATTTCTGTTTGTGATAATGATGGTAATCAGCAGTAGCGTTGTGTGTGTGTGTGTTTTGGCATGGAAGTGCGTTCTCTAATATTCACAGGTTTATCTGCTGTAACAAGGCAGATTTCCGAGCCGGATCCATAAAGCATTCGTCCGTTTTTCTGCTCCTCAATTCAGCCGTGTGTTTTATTTGTTAATCCTGCACCCGGTATGGATCGTCATGCTGTTGCGCAATAGTCCTCTTTGTCCTCATGAGTGCCCTTTAAGTGATTTTATAAAACAGCAGGGTGTTTTGTTTTTTACTAAATATCATTTTCCAGGTACAGTTTCTGCAGCTGCACGAGTCATATTTCTGAGGAAGTCCTTTGTAGTCCATGAATAGACGTTTCCTTAGCTGATGTAACGACTCATATTGAAAGATTTATCATGTCCTGTAAATGTTTTTTTTTATTGCTTATTGATGTTACGTTTATTGGCCGTTTCCTCAACAAAAAAAAAGTAAACCCTGACCTGTTATTCATCAGGTTAATATCATACTGTATGTCCGTAATTTCACCCGCTCTGTAGCCACGAGTTTGAGACAAATCAGATGTCGTCTTGCTAAGTGTAATTAATTCTGGCGCATCTTTAGAGTCCGGATGAACGTAAAGCGAAAGTTGGCAAACCCTTGCACTGAACGTGAAGCTAAAACTTTCACCATGTCTGATTCCTGTTTGACAACTAGTTTAATTTACTGAAACACAACAGCGGGGGAAAAAAAA
This sequence comes from Notoglanidium macrostoma, assembly GCA_030068235.1. Classification (NCBI taxonomy): domain Eukaryota; kingdom Metazoa; phylum Chordata; class Actinopteri; order Siluriformes; family Auchenoglanididae; genus Notoglanidium; species Notoglanidium macrostoma. The sequence goes on from JAQQZR010001345.1 coordinate 7,428, forward strand.
CATAAGGAAATGTTTCACAATTTCACGAAACAGAATTTCGAGTTCTCCTATTTGCATGATGTTCAGCTACGGATTAATACGGCGTTCACGCTAGCTAGTTGCTCTTGCCGCTTGTAGTTTGTCTCTTGTGGGCAAGCAGAGTCCGTGTCTTGTTGCTAGCAGATTAGCAGTGCAAGCTAACTGTGCTAGCTGCAAACATTCTGCAGAGACTCGAACGATCTCTGCTGCTCTGTACCAAGCTTTATTTTTCCTTGGAACGTCTATAAACGTTTAATGAGAAGTCGTATACGACCGGATAATACGAAGCCACCGTTTCAGAAAGTAGGAGCTGGAATCTCACTGCACTTGTGTCTGGACCATTCACCGTACACACACGCACGTCTCTCATGGTTCCTGTTGTGCTGGGAGAGTGCCTACCCTGAAGCACGAGCTAAAAAGGTTCCTAAAAACAGCGCTCTAAGAACTATAATCCTTCCCAGTTCCTGCAGTGGAAACACACACAAAAAAAGGAGTACTTCCACCAACAGTTCTAAGAACTATGTAAAAGTTCCTAGCACCTATTGTCCGATAGGTCCGAGGAACCATTTGAGGTAACTGATCGGATTTGTCCCGTCCTGCGTCGTATCTAATCTGCATGGAACTGAACCCGTCCCGATGTTGTGCGGTTGCTGTCGCTGAAGTCGCGGCTTCGTGCCCCACCTGTGCAGAAAGAGATGTCAATTCTAGCCCTTTCTTTGATATGCAAATATTAAATTAGTTTCCTCATTTGGATATTGTAATACATTTTAAAGAGAAAGTTTTAATACTAATAAGTTTTTTTGTTGTTATATAACGCTACTCGTTGTGCTTCATTTGAATATAAATCAATAAAGAAAAACCTCTTTAATGCGTGCAGTACCTGGCCTTATGAATTATTCATATGTTACTCATTAGCATAAACATTAACTTTAATAGCATTGGCTGAGCTGCTGGAAGAGTGTGTGTGTGTGTGTGTGTGTGTGTGTGTGTGTGTGTGTGTGTGTGTGTGTGTGTGTGTGGTAATTATACGATGTTTTAGTGCTGGAATTCTGCAGCTTGTAGTAACGGCTCGTTAATCGCTCGGCCGTTGTAAACCTCGGCAGCGTGTGAAAGCTCGGGAATTCCTTTCAGCCGAGTCATGTGATGGTTTACTTAAGGGGGTGGGGGGGGGTTATGGGTACTTCTCCAGGCCTGGAAGTGTTTCCCTTTATCGCAGTGCCCTTGAATTTATTTTGGAAGAGCAGGATTTCGGGAAGTGTGACTCAGGCTGGAAATTTTAGAGTAGGCTCTCGCTCTCTCTCTCGCTCTTTAATTTTTTGTTTTTGTCACTCTCACTCTTTCTGTCTCTCTCTTTCTCATCCACACACACACACACCTTCCCACACCAGGATCTGCTAAAAGGCCTCATTGTTTTACAGTTAAATACCGTTGTGGTGTGGGTTAGGTTTTTTTTTTTTGTTTGTTTGTTTTTTTAGGAATTCAGATATTTTTGCAGATTGTGTACAGGTTATTTATCTAGCTGTACAGGTAAATTAATCGACATGCCTTAATGCAGGTAACACTATAATTAAATATTTAAATGTACATTGGTAAATCTCCTTCTGTCCGTTCGGCTCCTCAGGATCTGCACGAGTTCGTGTAAGGGATAAAAAACGACCTCTCCCTTTCATGGCATTCCACTCACCGAGGTGTGTTAATTCCGGGAATGGGATTCTGTGGTTCAGACGGGGTCGTGTGATGGTGATCTTAACACACGAGGTTGCTTGATATACGGCGTTCACCGAGTTTATGGGAAAATTCCAGGTGAACGGCTCACTCCGGTGTTTACGACTCGAGGACTGTTGTTTCCTTTCAGTCATCGTTGCGCCTTTACATTTTGCCTTTATGGAACATTTGAAGTGTCTCTGAAATCAAAACAGGTGTTTCCTCTGGGTTCTCCGGTTTCCTCCCACTGTTTTAAAACATGCAGGTAACAAGTGCAACTCCTTCTCTTTAAACTCTTTAACTGTTCTTCCTTGGCTAACTTGAGCTACTATCATATTTGTTTAGATTGGGTGGGGGCGGAGTTTTTGAGTCTTGTATCTCGAACGCTATTGGCTGTTGAACTGAATCGAATCCCGGCCCTCGCGCGGTTTCATGGTGACTTTAGCTAGCTAGCTACCAACCATGTAGCTCTTAAGGTGTCACTCTGTGTTTCCTAGTTGCCTAGCAACAGTGTTTTCACAACATAAACCCCTTAAAAGCAAGCATACTGCTTGTCTCACTTCCTATTTTGAAATGCTAAACTCCTCTGAAGTTAGTTTTTTTTAAGATTATCTAAATGATGTAAACGATAGCAGATTTTTCCTTAGTAGTGGAAAGCGTGACGTTCGGTAGCGAGGGCTGCGGCTCAGCTGTTATCACGGTGAGAGAGAGAAAACACGCTCAGGGCCTCGGCTGCTTATCAGCACATTCCTGCCCTCTGGAAAAGTGTGTGTGTGTGCGTGTAGATAACGCTCCGGTTGCTCATTGGGTCACTGCGGCTCTGATTTAAAGGCTCCTGTGGCCTCTGGGTCTTCTTATTGTCCCTGACCTGCCACCACACACTCGAAATAAAGTGGTGTGTGTGTGTGTGTGTGTGAGTGTGTGTGTGTGTGTGTGTGAGAGAGAGAGAGAGAGAGAGAGAGAGAGATGGTGTGTTTTTACGTAAGTGCAGACACTAACAGAGTGCAGACTACACTGCTAATCATACACATATTCACTGTGCTGCTTTTGTAGCCGAAGACATTTTTATTGAATTTGCAAGGTGAAGGACACGAGGAGGATGGTAGAGGACACAAGGATGGAGGCTGGCGTACATGAGGAGGACACGGTGGGAGCACGGGAGGACACCGGGAGGACAGGCGGAGGACACATGGATAGAAGCTGGCGGACATGAGGAGGATGGAGTAATGCCCTGAGCGTCATGTTATGCTTTTCGTCAGTTTTTTTCTGTTTTCACAAAAATTTAGCTTTACCTGGAGGTTCACCCGAGGTCCTGGGGTCAGGTCTTATTTTACAGGAGTTCCTCTCTGACTTGATTTCCATCCGGATCGGCCACGTCGGTGTTTTTCCCCGTCCTCCTCTGACAAATTTATTAACAAGCTGAATTACATGCTGTTTTTTCTCAAAACAACTCCTTCACTGATCATTTTAAGCCCTATTCCGATGGTGTTAGAAGTCTAATCGCAGTAAGATGCACTGAATCTCTAATGGGACTTAATTTCTACAAACCTGAACGTTTGTGTCACGCGGTCATACGATTCACTACACGGCGTCCGAGCGGTCTGAGGGACGCCGGTTCTTATTTCGGTTCAGAGAGAACAGTTCAATCATTTAAAATCACAATAAAATAATAGTCACAGCTCATGTACACGAGAAGCCTTTTTTCATTTTGTGACTCGGGAAGTGTTGGATACAGGAGGTCCTCGGGTTGCGTACATCTCGAAAAATGTTTGACGTTTACGTCGCTCACGCACACGGCGGAAGAATACGCTGTAGCATATGAGTGAGGGAGTTCAGCGACAAACATGATATTAAACGTATATTTCTGTCCTTTTCCTTTTTCTGTGGCTTGGTTGTGTTTTTATGTTCTAGATTATGATTTTACTGTGTTAGGATCGGTAAGTGACTTAGGCTAGGGTGTGTTTCGACTTGCACCAAAATTCGGGTCACATCGCTGTCGTAGGAACGGAACTGTGTTGTAAAATGAGGAACCCCTGTATCAGGAGAAGCGTCGCTGTTGCTCACACCGAGCCTGAACATGGCAAGTAGCAGCAGCCAGACTGCTCTGTATTCTCCGCAACATCTGTGTGGAAAATCACAAACATGTGTTGACTGTAGTGTCTGAAACCCCTACAGCCACTCCCCCAGGCGCTGTGTCCCCCCCCCAGGCGCTGTGCCCCCCCCCAGGCGCTGTGTCGTCGTACCCCCCCAGGCGCTGTGTTCCGTCCCCCCCCAGGCGCTGTGTCCCGTCCCCCCCCAGGCACTGTGTGTCCCCCC
>JAQQZR010001346.1:0-11462 GCA_030068235.1 Notoglanidium macrostoma
CACACAGAAAGGCACCCTGGGTGACCCGGGGATCGAACCCAGGACCTTCTAGCTGTGAGGCGACAGTGCTAACCACCGCACCACCGTGCCACCCACCTGGAACAACTATTCAACAATATTTGCCAAATTCAACAGCCAGTATTATCTTCATGAAATGGACATTAAGTTGAATGGCTGGGATGAAGCACACAAAATAACAGTGAAAAGACTTGTATATAAAACTGAAATCCAATGTACAATGTACAACAATGACAACCCAATAAAAAAAAAATCAACAACAAAAGAATTATGGCTGATGCATGGAATTTTGGATTAATTTCTAACCTGATAGCCTATATCAATCATGACATACACGCAAATCCCACAAGCAGTATTCAAGTGGTCATTCAAACATATCTCCAACAACAATAACTATCAAACTAAATAACAAATCAAATGTTCTGATGGCTTAGAAAATGACTTTTGTGAGCACTTCATTATTTCAGAATGCCACAGCAGGTAATTCCATTGTGATCTGGAAGTATGTTTCCAGTATGTGCTTCTTTGAATTCTTCGCTTTTGCAATGTGTATTTACTTTATCCAATTCATATAGCAGTCTAGAATCAAATGTTCTACAGGTAGTAGTCTATTTGCATTCAAAACTATAAATTCAGTACTTCACTTATTTAAGCAGCTCATATCTTTTCAAATCAATTTTGCATTGATAACATTTTTATGAAGCCTCATGTATACCCTCCACAGCTTCATTTAGGTAAGAAGACCTTATATCAGCTAGTATAACTAGACTGCCAAAACATTTTGTAAAAGATATTTAAAAATTTGTTAAAACAAACTAACTTTCAAGATAAGGTTACAATACAACTCCATACTCTTCTTCCATCTACCCATAAGATATTCTTTATTTATTCAGACATTCATGACACATAAAACCTGTTTCATAAAAGTGAAAAGGGCTGTAAATGGCTACATACCCTACAAAAAAGTGTTGCCAAAATTATTATATCTCAAATGGAAACTTTTCCAGTACTTCTCTATTTCAGTAGCAGAATATGCATTGGTTGATGATTATTTCATAAATGAAATGTAAATTCGATGAGCTGACAGATGTCAGTGTTTTTCCCTCTTCAATTATTGAGCAAGCACCATGTTGTTTGGCAATGAATATTACAAGTGAAATTGGATCATATTGAAGTAACAGTGTTTAGTCTGTCTACTCATTTTATGTTAAGTGCGTCAGGGTGATCCAGTCGAGAACACAGTGTAATAACGCTGAAAATGTCCAATCAGCATGTCCTGAGGGAAAAGAACATTGACGCCTAAGCACGAAAGCAAACCAACTGGGTCATAAACAAGGTTTTATGACTGATGATGTGTTTAGGAACACAGAAACACAATGCATTAAATCTTACTAATTCCATGCAATGCCTAAGCAAGTGCACCCATACTCCAGTGCACTCTCCAGTGCAATTTCCGGGCTTTCTATTTCTCAGATATTGCAGATGGCAGATAATCCAAAATCCTGGGTCTGATATAAGCAGGATTTAACTCGGCCATGATGCAAACATCTGGTGAGGCTCCAGAGTGAGCTGGTTGGTTCAGAGAGCAAACGTCCCATGCAAAGTTCCTTTTTGAGGGGAAACTGTTCTTAATTTTTTTTTTCTTGAGACAAAAGGTAAGTCTAAAGGAAAAGAAAGCTATTGCCAACTTGGTGTGCATTATTATTGAGTGAGAATATGGCTGACTTTAGGCATATTAGTTGATGCTAAATTTAAAGCTAAAAACTAAATAAATAAATAAAAAAAACCCTAAATAATCAAGAATGAATCAAAGATAACTTTGGTACAGAATGTTTCCTCAAGCCTTGATTATGAATATGAGCATACTCAATGACAAGTGCATTTGATGACATTATTTTCAATTCCAAATTGGATTATTTTCTATTCCAAAGCAATACTTTCACATTCTATATTCCTCCATGGGATGTATGAATGTACTTCACAATGGTGTAACAGCAATTTTTTTTTTAGTATTTAATATGAGGGCTGCTGGTTTTTGTCTAAATAAGTAAAGATGTATAGTACTAAAAAAGGAAATACAACATTTTTCATTGTTGCCATTGTCAATGTCCTTGCTCTTAGCATTCTTCATTTTACTTTCCTTTTTACTTTGTGCTTTATTGAAATGACCAGTGGACAAAAGTCAATTTATTTTTATCCACCATTTGTGGGGATTTCAAAAGCTTTGGCAAATAGCTGTGATTCAGATGGCGAGTAAAATCTAGGTCAGCATTACTAATACCAAGAATTTTTACTCGACTAAAAAATCCTATTTAAAGACTATATACTCAGTCATCTCATTCTGTTTAATAATGTTTTCCCATAATCGACACTGAATTTTAAGAGCACCGTATATGCATTCCGTAGATAAATATAACACAGAATAGAGCGTTGTATAAAAGATTGTGTCAAGTATTATTTAAGTGCTAAAAACTAGTCCTTGATGATGGGCATCGATGTTGCACATCAGGAGAAAGGAAACTGGATGTGGATAGACTATGATCTATACTATGTATGTACAGTGCATCCGGAAAGTATTCACAGCGCATCACATTTTTCACATTTTGTTATGTTACAGCCTTATTCCAAAATGGATTAAATTCATTTTTTTCCTCAGAATTCTACACACAACACCCCGTAATGACAACGTGAAAAAGGTTTACTTGAGGTTTTTGCAAATTTATTAAAAATAAAAAAACTGAGAAAGCACATGTACATAAGTATTCTCATATTTAGTCCAAGCTCAGACCTGACTGATAAACACACACACAGACACAAGAAATTATTCTCAGGGAAGTGCATTACCTTTATAGTCCTCTGTTTTATCAAATAACCTTTACCTACTTTTTCCTATTTGATCACAAAAATAGGCTGGCAAATTGTTAGCTAGCTATCTTAATATCCTATCCCATACATATCCATAACAGAAGTTGACCAACAAAAACAATTTCCATTCTGTTAGCATCAGCTACTTATAAAACGTTTCTCTAAGTCACTATATAACATTATACAATGCAACAATACAAACAAGCAAAAAAAGGCTTTTTTAAAGGATTATTTAAGCAGTCTGTTTTTTCTAACCTTTTTAGAGAAAGTTTTGTCTGTTAGATTATAGCCAAACTACTTATCATCTGTCTCCATTAATAGCTAGTACACTGACTGACCAGATGATGTTGAATGATTCTGTTCATGTGCAGTAAGGCTACCCTACAGAGTGTGCTGAGCCACATTGTACAGACCATTAACCCTCTTTGGCTGAGTATGAAGCATGAGCAGTGCCCAGTGGAATAAATCAAAATCATTATTTCAATTTTAGCCAAGATTACAGGTAGATAAGAGGTAGGAAGCATCGATGATGGGTAGAGAAACCCAGCTAATTTTGTCAACTATTCTCAAAGGAACAGGAACCCATTAGTAGTGTATTCCAAACCATGGTAGGGAGCTGGGACATCCATCCACCAATGGTGCAGAAACAAAGTGTGGGCGTGATCATCATATTTTAGTGTTGGTCTTCTGTCCTGCTTCATCCAAGTTTTTTAAGTACAGGGAGGTAGGCAGGATGCATTTGCAGTTCAATTGTTTATTGAAATAAACACAGGCAAACAAATCCAAATTGTGAAGCAGGCACATAAACAGGAAACAGGGTCAGTTGATCAGTAAACAGCAAACAGAGAAACACGAGGGCTAAATAGACAAACTAATCACGGGGTAAACCAGAACAAGTGAAGGTGATTTACAGACATGAGGACTGACAACCAATGATGAGATGAGGGAGGAGATAAGACATAAACCCAATCACATGGCAATGTAAACAAATACTAATACAGAAATCCATTGATGCAGTGCTGTGTGCAGCTACATCACACAGAGCTCAGCCCGAAGAGGTCAGTGTGAGGGGGATTTATGTGACATTATCCATGTCCAGTAAGTGTCATAGAGTCTATAGCAATTATTTGTGCAGTCACAACAAGCAGTTACTCATGATATGCTTTAAATGTGAAAAATACTAAAGATCTCATATATAAATCTGACATAATACTGACAATACTGATTCTGATATCAGAGTCTCCCTGGCAATGGAAACAAAATGTGTAGGAATGACTGAGTGAGGCTTACATTAGGAATAACAAAGGGGAGTTTACACAGTAAAACTTTCAATACTTTAGACAAAAGAAAAGTTATATTCTTGCAAAAAAACTCTTATACAATGAGGATTTATTATGAAGTCTGTTTCATAATAAAGAAATATGGAAGCTATGTTCAGAAAAAGCTCTATAATTTTGCCCTATTTTTGGAGCCTGATGTTAACAGGTAATTTAGACTGTCTTGTAAACCAGGATATACAACTAAATACAATTAAACCGTAAATTAAACTGGATTCAGAGCAATTTATAGGAGAATGGAAGGATAAAACAATGGAGATTTTAAATTACCTATAAATGTAGTATGCATATAGCACTGTGCTTTATTCACTATGATGGATTTCTGCAATGTTGACCTACAAAAAATTTTGATCCTCATAGTTACCCTGTGTCGAATCAGAAAAATGGTCAGTTACATATGACAGTCTTAAAGACACAGTAAAAGAAATGTGTAATCATCAATTTTGTTTTATTTTTTTATTAAAATTTTATATAAAACCACTTTTTACAAAGCCACCACTATCAGAGGCCCTAAAGGATCAGTTTTTTTATTCATGACTCCACATGCATCACTACAGAATTTGTTTATTGTCTTTCCTGTACATTGAAGGAAGCAAAAGGAGAATGGCTGGTTTTGTTAAGCATCTTGGTACCAACAGAATGAAGGATTTCTCTTTTTCAGTGGTGAGGCACTTCAACACCCATTGACATAGCATTAATGACATGTCTGCTTGCTTTGCTGGCTGTTGCTAAGGTAGCAATGAATTGAGGAGGCTTGATAAAAAGAGCTCCTACACACACTACACACATTTTGGAACTGCATGTAGAACTCTACATACACTTTGGAATTCCATGCAGTAAAGGTCATGTTTTGTCAGGAGCCATTACATGATCATGCATTTTGGTTTCACCTCCTACATTTCAAGAAGTAATGAAGTTCAGACAACACTTGGATAAAATGCAGGAGAGTTGATAAGACCTAAGAATAAGATAAATGAGCAGCACTTTACTGCATCATAAAATTACCATGGACATGTCATAATGTGTCAAGGAAAATGCTATAGCTACACTCTCATGTCCAATTGAATAGCAGCAGTATCATATTATCATTACTAATATGTGTGTGCTTTATATGTGCTTTAGGTCTAACTAGGTCTATCTAGGTGTGCTTTAGATGCAAACAATATGTTTCTTTTTTCATTTATTCATTCAGGCATTGATTTTCCCTCTACTTTTCTTGATGGGGTTCACAGTGGTCACAGGCTTAACAGAATTCTCTATTCCCAGCAACAGATTCCAGTTACTCCTGGGAATACCCAGGTGTTCCCAAGCCAACTGGGATACATAGTCACTCCAGCTGGTCCTAGGTCTTCCCTGGGGTCTCTGTCTGATGGAATATTCCTGAACTATGCATACTAGGAGCTGACCAGGGAGCAGCATTGTAAGGTGACCAAATCACATCAACTAGCTCCACACAATTCAGAGGAGTATCAGCTCTACTCTAAGGCTCTCCTTGATTTTCAAGATCTTCAAACTATCATGGAGAATCCCTGCACAGGAAACTTATTTCTGCCTTATGTACTCATGACCCTATTCTTAATGATAACTTTACCTAGTTTAAACCAAAGGTGAGGATAAGGAGAGCTTGCCATCTTAACAGGATGTTACATCCATCCCCCCATACTGCACACCTCTATAGCCTTCCCTGCATCTTGGTCTTGACCATGAAAAGCAGAAATAGGAGTGGAGACAAGATATACGCTCGAAGAGGTTCAAAACCCACCTTAAATGGTATCAACTTAATGCCAAGCATGCAGACACAACTCTCATTGCTCTCATACACAGACTGTATTGCACAAAGTAGGGACCCAGATACCCCATACTCATGTAGTTCCAGCCACAACAAATGTCAAAGCACATGTACATAGGCCTTCTTCAAATTCACAAAAAATATACACTGGATTAGCAAACGCCAATAACACCTCACAAAGCTATGGAAGCGCAAACAGCTCACCCACTGTTTTATGGCCTGGGTGGAAACCTCCTCGTTCCTCCTGAATTCAAGGTTCAACTATGAGACAGAGTCTCCTCTCTAAAAAACCTAGCGCAGACTTTCCTAGGAGTCTGAGGTATGTGATTTTCTTATAATTGAAACAAACCCTTGGGTCCCCCCTTTTTAAAAATAGGGACCATGGTCACAGTTACCCAGATCTCCATGCAACATTGAAGAAAAGTGTTACTCACATGACTCCAACCTTATCCAGTGCCTACAAACTCTCCGCCTCATCCACACTTGCAGCTTTGCCACTCTGAAGGTTTCTACCTGCCATAGTAACCCATCCACAAAGATAGACTCCATAACACTAGAGATTTCTGGAACTTCCTTCTGAATACAAGGCATGCACACTGGGTTAAGGAGCTCCTGAAATGAAAGGTTTCCCCATGGACTTTCCAAACTCTTTCCAAATTGCTGCAGTTTAAATTACTCATTTGTTTAGATTTTGCAAAACAGAATCATCAAGTTGATTAGAAACTCTCACAAACCGCTACAGCTCCAGTTCCACACACACCTCTAGCTCAGCCTGCCAGTGAGCATGTTTATGTTGACTATGTGTGACTTATAAAAGGTAGTGATGTGTCTTATACAGTAATACATTACAGGTCTTTGAAATTAGCATTATGACAGAGTGTTAAGAGTAGTAACATCTATCTAACTGGATAATTTCCAATCCCAAATTGAACAAACACATTTCCAGTTCCACCAGTGAGAAGACCTGCAATCTGCCAAACAGCTCCTACTGCATAGACTGTGCTGAACAGAACATCATACATCAGCACTTTTAAGTCAAATAACTGGTCTGCCTCTACATCCCTTTTGTGCTTTGCCTTAAATAGAAAAGTGAAATATGAACATCAAAGTTTCATATATTTTGAAAACCACAGTAGATAAGCAGGTAATATTATTAGCTCTCATTTCTAATAGTCTCTTAATTGTTCATTTCTTCCAATATTAATAACAAAGTTTCATAAGACACTAGGCTATTCCAAATATATTGAGCTAGATATAAAAAAAAAAGTGTTATAACAATATTATATATTGATATTTTATGTATTTGGGAAATTTCTTAAGACAAAATGACATATAATTAAATATTAGGAAAGGCCTAAATGAAAGCAAATTGGTTATGTAGAAATGGGGTCATGCATTTAGTGTTACTATGTCACAGCATATTTGAAAATACATTGGGAGTAAATGACTCATATGTCATTTCACAATTAACATGATTGTTAATGGGGTTTTTTTTAAGTTCAAAACCCCAGATATTACAGTATTATTTTTTCATCCATATCACTAGCATGGTCTTTAATTCCCTCATTCATATATTTCCTTTTGAATAATAGCATAATCTCATAAAAACTTTCATCAGATATCAGCATTTTCAGGTCTGTCTCTGTAAAAACACATCAGAGACATAAATGGAACATTATATTGTCCTCCACATTTACTGGTCAGTAATTAAAAAGACATAACGTAATAGTCTGACTATCTTTTTCTATTTTAAGGGGAAGTGGCAGGTGTTTCCATGGTTATTTATTGGTTCTGGCTCAGAGAAGAATTCATAAACCTTTATTTACTGTTGCCTGGCCTTGTGTATGGATTTTGATTTTGAAAGCGCTTGCGCACTCTAAAGAAACAATTTAACAAGGAACATAAATGACACATAAATAAACAATCCACAACACATAACAAAACACAAGGGCAAGTATACTATAAAACAATAGGAAACAGGGCCTCTTGAGTGGCACATCCAAAAAGCATTTGAACTATCACCAAGAGACTGTGAGCTTGAATCTCAATGATGCCACACAGCCATCCATGGTCAGAAGCCCATGCTAGACATTACCCTGTCTGGTTATCTAGGGGGGGTGGGGGGATTGGTATTGACTGAGAACTAGTATGGATTGAGAACTAGATGGGGGGAATTGGTATTGACTGAAAATGTGGATGGGGGAATTAAACCAATAACAAAAATATGCATGCTATCTGACAGACTAATTAGGAGTTATTATGAACATTCTGCACATTTTGTATCACACTCTTTGAAGAATTTTTTCTTCAGGGGTTTTTAGAACTCTTTCTGGAGGGAATCTACTTGGAACTCAGATATGTTCTAGATAGAACCTTGAAGACAGACAAACCAAAGACTGTTTGAGAGTTGTAAATGTATCACTTATTATTCAAATTCACTGTTAATTATGTGATGACATGTACAGCATGACATGCAGTCTACAAGTTTACAGCATCTGGAGTTAATGGTAATCTAAAGTGGCTGTATCTTTGCTGGCTTTCAAACCTTCACACAATAATTCCAGAAATGTTATGGGAGCCAGTTTGATCTGATTCTAACTGTTTGTGTGTTTCAGGGTTCACTATGGGGAAGACTGGAAGTAAGATTGTGCGGACAGAGTCCTCAACAGATGGAGTTCAATCACTGGTAAGGCATGACTGTCTTATAGGAAGAATGTTTTCAAGACAGGCTAAATACTTGACTTGGTATGTTTCAATAATCAAATAATAATCCATCTGTTATCTATACTGCTTATCCATTGTGGCACAAATCCTAAATCTGGCAGGTAAACACAATTTTGCACTTTATTTTTTAATATGGACAATCAATACATTGCTTTGATGAGGCAGGATGCAAAAGCATGCTCAACCTGAGACTTATTAGGGTTAATCTATTATAATCTATAGGGTTATCATGGTAATCTGAAGCAGGTTTAGCCCTTTTACCATTTAGCAAGCCAAAAATTCAAACAAACAAAACTTTTTTCAGGGTCTGCATAATCACACGTCAACAGTGAAATTATTATTATTCATGAAAGAATCATCTCAAAGAGGTGGCTTTTAGGTGATCACTGGGAGGTAAATCATAAATCTGAGCTGTTTTTTGTTCCGTTTGATCAAATGTACACTCACTGAAAATTTATTCATATTCTGTAACCTCTTCAAGCTAACACATTTTTTTTAACACAGGTGCATTGCACAGCCACCTCACAGCTCCATTGGGCAGTGATAGCTGAGTGTTTAAGGCTTTGGCTTCTGATAGAATAGGTCATGAGTTCCAATTTAAGCACTGCCAAGCTGCCATTGCTAGACCATTTAGCAAGGCCCTTATCCCTCAAATGGTTAGCTGATAAAATGAAATAAATATAAGTGTATGTACCTGACTTTAATTTTGAGCTTGCTGAGAATGAGTGTATGAATGGTGTCCTGTGATAAACTGGCATCCCATCTGTACTTTGAGCATTAACTAAAAACAAAAAGGATATATACGTATTGAGCACCATTATGTACATTAATCATGCCCATTATTCATTGGACATGATGTATGACTATCACAAGGAAAAATAAAAAAAAAATAAAAGGTCTGTTATTTAGTTTGCCTAGCAAAGACGATTTAATGCAGAGTTACTTATGTAATTATAGTGAGGAGTAATTCTTTCTTTGAATAACCCAGCTTCCATTAGCCATATTTTCAGCCTTTTTTTTTTTCATTTAATGCATTCTATTTATATAGCAGCTTTCCATATAGCACTCAAGGTTACTGTATAAAAAAAGACTAATAGGTGTCAGGGACAGGGAGGTGGTTTCAAATGCAGGAATTTATTGAGAAAAACACAAACAAAACAAGCCAAGTGCAAAACAGGCAAATCATCCACAAACAAAAGAACAGGAGTGAGTGCAAGAACAAGATGGTATAATACATGCTTGAGACTTACTGGGGTGAGATGCAACAACACAACAAAAACTTGACCATGATATACAAAGAAACTGGACCAAGAAACGGATTTCTAATTAGTGAAACCCAAACAGGTGTGAGAAATCTGTGAGTGTGATTAGGTCATGTGATGTGCTAGGGCTGATGGGTAATGTAATTCTTGAGGTGACAGCATTGACGTGACAGAACCTGAGGACATTGACGTGAGGTTCTGTCACGTCAATGCTGTCACATCAAGTATGGGCTTTAAACCCCCCTTTAAAGCCCGGTAACATAAGGTCATGAGGGGGTCTTGGATCTTTGGTCAAAACATCTACAATTCGCTCTGGGTCCCAACATGGGCATTGCCCATAATGAGTGAATTCATTAGTGAAGCAAGGAGGTGGAGCGATGATGTCCTCACCAGGGTGGGAGACCGTTGGAGTCAGGTGGCGAAGTGACAATGTCCTTGCCGGAGTCAGGTGATGGAATGTACAGGACATGAAAGGCCTTGTCAACCATGGGATCGGGCGTGGTTTGCGAGGCTGCCTCGTCATCCTCAGGCTTGGGCATGGCATGGGAGGCTGATACATTGGCCTCTGGTTTGAACTTGGCTGGAGAGATCACCCCTTCTCCTCTAGCTTGAGCTCTTTCATGCAGCAGCCCATGTTTGGCTGGTTATATATGCTGGTTTCTTTGATTCGCTGTAAGATGGGTAAACAGTGTAACAAGTTTAATATATGTTGAAGGACAGGTATGAATAGATTAATTTAGGCTAATGTTTCCTCTTACTGTAAATGTCCAGCTATCTCTTATCCATTGTCTTTCAGAATGATGCACACTGTAGCCAATTAGACAAGAGAAGTAAGGACAGTAAGATTCAGTAAGGATATTTCTGTTTAAGTTAATGTTAATGAGTTAATGTGTATTTAAATTTTGTGTTTTTGATTTTGCTGTTGCTTTCTTATTTGATGTTGCATTTTTGGCTAGCTAATGTTTTTTAGGCTTATGGGCCACCATAAAATAAGGTGTAATATATAATATATAATATATAATTTATATAATAAATGGTATTTACTGTATACAGAAGTAGTGAAATGGTCTATTATGGTAAATAGCAGTTATAAATAAATTGTTATGCATTATCACTTCATTCTAAAGCTTTAATTAGGATCTTTTACAACAATAATAACATTTATAACTGTAGAATGCACTAAGATAATAAAATCTAAAATAGATACACTGTCTGTCTAAAATAATAGTCACACACTCTAATATTTAATTGGACCACCTTTAACTTTGATTATGGCACACAATCGCTGTGGCATCGTTCCGATGACCTTTTGCAATTTCAACATTTATTTCCATCCAGAGTTGCATAAATTTTTCACCAAGATCTTGTAAAGATGATGGGACAGCCGGATCTCTGCGCAAATTCTTCTCCAGCACATCCCAAAGATTCTCAATGGGGTTAAGGTCTGGACTCTGTGGTGGCCAATCC
>JAQQZR010001347.1:0-11458 GCA_030068235.1 Notoglanidium macrostoma
CATGTTGCACTTCATTGTCTTGTGTGCTTTGAGAAGTTTGTCTACCAGCTGAATGTAGTTTGGGGCTCTGTAATTGCTCAGAAAATTGTCAACGATGTCTTTGAAGGCTTTCCAGGCAATTTTTTTCCGGCCAAACTAACAGATCTTCAAACCGCTTGTCACTCATAACATGTCTGGGGGCCAAAAAAATGTCCTCTTTGATCTTGGCACCAGTTAATCTTGGAAACATCTGTCTTATATAACGAAAACCTTTGTCTTCCTTATTCAGTGCCTTCATGAAATTCTTCATGAGTCCCAGTTTTATGTGAAGAGGAGGCAAAAATATTTTTGCCGGGTGCCACATTTTTCTGTCCTGGAACTAACTTTTTATGGAGTGTCCAGTTCTGTCGAGAATAGTCTCTTTGGCATGGTTGTCCTATTCACAGATGAAACAATAGTGCTTTGTATAACCGAGCTGCAGTCCTAGTAACAGAGCAATGACTTTAAGATATCTACAGATATTCCAGTTGGACCTGGTATACTGGACGTGATTCAGCAACAGTTTCATATTCTCATACATTTCTTTCATGTGTGCAGTATTGGATACAAATATAAGAAAAAATCATGACAAAACTGAAGATTTCTCTGAAACGGTACATGATGGGTAAATTGATGTGATATTTGTGATCAGCACCCAAAAATCTATAAGAAACACCCAACACTGTTCAAGAAGCAAAAACTTTGTTGTTCAGTGTACTTAGTTGAGCTTCCTTTTGCAAATACAACAGCCTCTAGACACCCCCTATCGCCTTTGATGAGTGGCTGGATTCTGGATGGAGGTATTTAAGACCATTCTTCCATACAAAACCTCTCCAGTTCAGTTAAATTTGATGGCTGCCGAGCATGGACAGCCTTCTTCAAATCATTCCATAGATTTTTGATGATATTCAAGTCAGGGGACTGTGATGGCCATTCCAGAACATTGTACTTCTCCTTCTGCATGAATGCTTTTGTAGATTTCAAACTGTGTTTTGGGTCATTGTCTTGTTGGAATATTCAAGCCCTGCGTAACTTCAACTTTGTGACTGATGCTTGCTTAACAAGGGCCCCAGTCCCTGAACTAGCTACACAGCCCCACAGCTTGATGGAACCTTCACCAAATTTGACAGTAGGTAGCAGGTGTTTTTCTTGGAATGCGGTGTTCTTCTTCTTCCACCATGCAAAGCACTTTTTGTTATGACCAAATAATTTTTGTCTCATCAGTCCAAAGCACTTTGTTCCAAAATGAATCTGGCTTGTCTAAATGAGCTTTTGCATACAACAAGCAACTCCGTTTGTTGCGTGAGTACAGAAAGGGCTTCATTGTTCTTTGTCCAAATTGTGCTGAATTGTAGAACGATGTACAGATACACCATCTGCATCAAGATGTTCTTGCAGGTCTTTGGAGGTGATCTGTGGGTTGTTTATAACCATTCTCATAATCCTCCACATATGGCGCTCCTGTATTTTTCATGGCCTGCCAGACCTGGGTTTAAGAGCAACTGTGCCTGTGGCCTTCCATTTCCTGATTACATTCCTTATAGTCGAAACTGACAGTTTAAATCTCTGAGATAGCTTTTTGTTGCCTTACCCTAAACCATGATACTGAACATGATCTTTGTTTTCAGATCTTTTGAGAGTTGCTTTGAGGATCTCATGCTGTCCCTCTTCAGTGGAGAGTCAAAGAGAAGCACATCTTGCAATTGGCCACCTTGAATACATTTTCTCATGATTGGGCACACCTGTCTATGAAGTTCAAGGCTTAACGAGCTAATCCAACCAATTTGGTGTTGCAAGTAATCAGTATTGAGCAGTTACATGCATTCAAATCTGCTAAATTACAAGGGTACCCAAATTTATCACAGCCAGTTTTTCACATTTGATTTAACAAGATTTAACACATTTGATACAACTAAATACTGCTTCACTAAAAATCTTTGTTTGGAAAACACCCCAGTACTCAGATGTTCGTAGGAAATTAAAGACATACCACTGTTATCTTTTTTGTTGAAAGTAGAGTAAATTATTATGCAGGCTGAGAGGAGTTCCCAAACTTTTTCATATGACTGTATATATAGTTGTATATCTGTGTATCATGTCATATCCAGGTGCTGTCCAGTTCTTCATGCCTGAGACATGTAGCTGGATATCTGACTTGGTGTTGGTGACTGGTTCTTGTTCTGGGAGATCTGTGGTTTACTCTTAGGTCTTCCAGTGACTTATGTGATGCCTCCTTCTCCTATAAGCCCTTTCATCAGTATTTCTCAGTCTCAACTCTGGGTGAATCTAATCTTCCTCTGCTGTTGTTTCCTTGCAGCTGTGAATACACCCTAGATGGTTCTTTGGCGAACAGACCATTTATTCTTTTGGCCTCTGCTTCCCTGGTGTATCTATTCAGTCTTGGGCCAGAGCTGTGAATCTTTGTTTAGCAGATTTCAGAGCCTCACTTATGGACACCTGTTTCTCATGACTCTTTTCTGCACTTCTATGAGCCGGCTGTTGTGCCTCCAGGCTTCCCTGATCTTGGCTTCGAACCTTCTTCTCCATGGTGGGCTTTCTACATACTTGGTCATGATTTTGTAACCATGCATCTCCAGGATTACTGTGGCAGTGGCATATATGATCTCATTGGTTTCAGTGATGGTGCTGGTGGATATATTGAGCAGCACACTGTTAAGGTCTGCAAGGATCTCCTCTGAAGGAACTATGGCAGTTGAGGGAGTTGTACCCTAGGGTTGATTGCATGTAGTTGGGCCTCAATCTTCATCTTCAACTTAGTGGATGATTCTGTCATGACTGGTGGCGGACTGTCATGTAGTGTACTCATATGTACCAGGGGCTGATCATCATTTCCTTCACCTGTAGTGTTCCCAGTCTGGAGTTGTAGTCTTTCAAGCTCTAGCTGTGAGAGTAGCTTCCTTCTATTGATGTGAGAGCACTGTACACTGTTCTCAGCCAAGAGCTGTTTCTTAGTGGATGTTGGTCTTCTGATCATCCATAGTTCCCACATTCGGTGCATGTAGGCTCTTTTCTTGGGCTTGCTGTTATAGTAACATTCCATCAGTTCCAAGTTTTCTGACCTAGTCCAGCTGTGTCTTGTTCCAGTAGCCCACTTTTCATCAGTATGTCATCAGTATGGACCTTATTAACCTGGGTGATGTCTGAGCTGGTATTGCTTTGTGTTTATATATATATATATATATAAACTCCCAATTTATCTCTAATGAGCACTGAGACGACAAGAGGTAGATACTTTGAGTGGAACCACCTCTAAAGGGAACCCATCCTCATTTGGGTGACACTGGATAGTGCGATTACAACTAACACACTATGGTAACTGTGTTATATGGTCTAAAAAAGTACAGTTGTGTGGCACATAATTCAGTATAGTTTTAACATAAAGTCTGTTCTGTTTCAACTGATTCCTATGCCATTGTAGTAGAACAGCTAATGTTAACAGTCTAACACCATCTTCACAGTTCTTGGTGTATGTTGAGGCTGTTCATATGGGGCCATCCTCAACAGGAGTAAATGGTTTTCGAGTGATGACAACTCCAACCAGAAGTAGGACATCAGGATGGATCAGGCAGATCCAGAAAACAGAAGGGGGTCAGGATCACTGGTATCTCAGGAGTAGCATGTGCAGCTCAACAGAGAGAGAGAGAGAGAGAAGAGAAAAGCATATTGTTAGGTATGCTCATTGTCACATAATGGTGAAGAACAGTGTATGTCATGTGCTGGAACTCCAGCAAGACTAGCTATGACAGCATAACTAAAAGGGAGAGCCAGAAGGTAACACAGACATGAGGGCACCCTGGGACATAAAGTGGCCACCGTCAACAAACCTGAGTGAACGCGTGAGAGTGGGGGGGTGACAGCATCCAAACATCCTTGTTTACCAAAACATACTATTACCAATAACCCTTCAGATCTGCTCCTTTACCTAATAGAGACTATGTCTGAGTCCAGAACACTAATTGGGAGGCTGTTCCATAACAAAGGGGCTTTGTAAGAGAAAGATCTGCCTCCTGCTGAAGCCTTCATTATTCAAGGTACCAACAAAAACCGTTTGTTGGCCTGGGGGGTCATAAAAGACCAGTAGTTCGCTCAGTTACTGAGGTGTGATACCATTACTTTATAGGTCAATAGTAGTATATTATAATCAATGTAAAATTTGATTGGGTGCTGATGGAATGTAAATAAGATAAGGGTCATGTGCTCATATCTTCTTGTTCTAATAAGGACTCTTGCTGCTGCATTCTGGACTAACTGGAACATCTAGACAGTAAGGCATTACAATAATCTAACCTAGCGGTAACAAAAGCATGAACTAGTCTTTGTGCATTGTGCAGTGACTTCATATTTCTTATCTTAGCATTATTTCTGAGATGAAAGAAGGCTGTCCTAGTAATATTATCTACATGAGCTTCTGGAGTCAATAATCACATCAATGTCTTATACTTTTGCACATGGTGAAAGAGAAAGGCCATCCAGACTTACTACGTAATCAGAAAGCTTACTTCTAGCTGCATATGGTCTCAGTATTAGTACTTTGGTCTTATCAAAATTATGTAGAAGGACGTTAGTAATCATCCATTGTCTAATGTCTGTTACACAGTCCTCAATTTTATTAAGCTGGTGTCTCTCATCTGGCTTTGTTGAAACATACAACTGTGAGTCATCAGCACAGCAGTGGACTCTAATACCATGTTTATGGTCAGGGGTCGAGTGATTGTCACACAGAGCTACGGGGATAATCCAAAAACAGCAATCCAAATAGAAAGCAGAGTCCAATACACAATAAATCAATCGCAGGTATGAAACGCTCGGCAATACTGTCGCTGGGCTAGACTAATGCTTCGCGAATTGGAAGTGCATCTGGCAGTCCTTTTAAACACGGCTAATTTGTCCGTGAATGAGGTGCACCTGTCTCCGCTGATTGGCCTCAAGGCTGGGAGCAGGTGCTCATGGGAACTGTAGTCCGTGAGGTCTCCGTCAACTCGTGGAAGTGTGAGTTTCCACGACAGAGATGAATGAAACACCGCACGCATGGCCAAAACTTCACGGCGCGCTGTGCGTGGAGTAAGGAGTGGGTCATGACAGAAACCCCCCCAAAGGCGCTACTCCTGGAGAGCCCAATGAGATTGCTTCTCGGGTGTCCTGGACCTGTAGGGGCAGGCCAATCACTTGTCTCTACCACACCAAATTTTTGCCATGATGAGGGTGTGGGTAGGAACTCAGGCAGAAACTCTGGCATAGAAGCAGGTTTGGCTGGGCGAACTGGAACAGGAGCAGACTTGATGAGCATGACAGGAAATTGGGCAGGCACTGTGAGCACGGCAGGAAATTGAGAAGGCTTGGAGAGTGCGACAGGAACTTGCGCAGGCTCGGAGAGCGCAACAGGGACTGGTGCTGTGACTTGAGCTGCGACAGGAACTGGCACTGAGACTTGAGTTGTGACAAGAACCGGCGCTGAGACTTGTGCGGGAACAGGCGCTGAGACAGGCACTGAGACTTGCACGGGAACAGGCGCTGAGACTTGTGCGAGAACAGGTGCTGAAACTGCGACTGGAACTGGAACCGAAACAGGAACAGGCTTTGTGACTGGAACTGGAGCAGAAGTGGGTTCCATGACTTTTACAGTCTCTTTGCCCTCTTTGGGAACAGTCTCTGTAACCTCGATGGTAACAGTCTTTGAGGCTTGGGCCAGAACGAGTGCTTTAGCTTGAGCGGGACCTGGTGATTTAGCTTGAGCTGGAACGTTCAGTAGCTTGTACTCTCACTGGAACAGGCTCTTGGACTTGTACTAGAACAGGTTCTGTGACTTGTACTGGAATAGACTCTGTGACGTACTTGTACTGGAACAGGCTCTGCGAGGGACACTGGAACAGGCTCTGTGGCGGGCACTGGAACAGGCTCTGTGGCGGGCACTGGAACAGGCTCTGTGGCCGTGACGTGAAACATCTCTGTGGCCATGACGTGAACCGTCTCCTTGACCTTGACGTGAACCGTCTCTTTGACATTGACAGAACAGGACTCTGGCTCTGGCCCAGTGACTTGGACAGGAATAAGCTCCATGTGAGTGACTGTGGCTTGAACTGGAGCGGAAACAGGAATAGACTCTTCGTGAGAGGCCTTAGCTGAAACGGAAGCGGAACTAGGAACAAGAACAGTCTCCACAAGCGTGACCTTGGATTTAACTGGAGCGGGATTAGGAACTGGAACTGGCTCCCTGTGAGCGACTTTGGCTGGAACAGGAGCAGAACTAGGAACTGGAACAGGCTCCATGATAGCGACTTTGGCTGGAACAGGAGCGAACTCTGGGAGAGAGACTGTGATGGAATTGCTTCTGACTCTTGTGGTAATCCAGACTTGGGTTCAGGTGTAATTTGTGTCACAAGCTCTGGTGAAGAGGGAACAGGAACAGGAGTGGGCTCCGTGAGAGCGACTTTGGCTGGAACAGGAGCGGGCTCTGGGAGAACGACTGTGACTGGAATGCCTTCTGACCCTTATGGTGATCCAGACTTGGGTGCAGGCGAAATTTGGGTCACAGGCTTTGTGGACTTTGGCTCTGGCCTGGACCTTGGTGTAGTAACCTCCTTTTCGGCCACTAGAGGGAGCTTAGGAGCGAAAGCCTCTTTTTTGGCCATTTGAGGGAGCTCAGGAGCGGTTGCCTCATTCTTTGCCTCTGGAGGGGGCCCTGGAGTGGTTGCCTCCTTTTTTGCCTCTGGAGGGGACTCTGGAGTGGTTACCTCCCTTTTGGCCTCTGGAGGGGGCTCTGGAGCGGTTGCCAACTGATTAAAGGCATCATACAATCAGCCAAGGGCTTCACCAAAGTCTTTAGGGTTTAGTAGATTTGGATGCTGCATGCTAATAAAGTTCTTGGCATACCTGCGTGCAGGTCCAGTGAGCCAATGTATCATGCACCTCACCCATATGGAGTCTGAAGGTCTAGGCTCCATCAGGCTCTTCCGGAATATACGGCAGTGCAGCAGAAACACACATGGAGGTTCCTTCACCTCATCGTACGGCTCAGGTAGTTCCATCTCCCACTATTGCAGAAACAGCGTTGGCATTGAATCCACGGAGATCTTGCTGTGTCCTTGTTCTGGCAAAGCATTCTGTCACGGTGTTCTTGCTGTCGAGGCATAGCTTGACACAAGTGCAGGATCCGGAGACAGAGATAAAAGCAGCACAGTGTTTATTAAACACAACGGGCAGAGGTACAAATATGGCAGGCAAAAGAGTAATCCACAAAATAATTGGGGGTCGAGCGATCGGCAAACAGAGATAAAGGGGTAATCCAAAAACAGTAATCCAAATAGAAAGCAGAGTTCAATTCACAATAAATCAAACATGGGTATGAAATGCTCGGCAATAGTGTCGTGGGGCGAGACTAATGCTTCGCAAATTGGAAGCGCATCTGGCAGTCCTTTTAAACACGGCTAATTTGTCCGTGAATGAGATGCACCTGTCTCCGCTGATTGGCCTCAAGGCTGGGAGCAGGTGCTCACGGGAACTGCAGTCCATGAGGTCTCCGTCAACTCGCGGAAGTGCGCGTTTCCTTGACGGAGATGGATGAAACATCGTGTGCGTGGCCGAGACTTCATGGCGCGCTGTGTGGAGTAAGGAGCGGGTCATGACATCATTGCTGAAACTGTTGGGGGAAAAACTGGAAACTGGGAAGTTCAGTTACATGGTCTTCTGGTATGCAAAGAGAAAATCATGAAAATATTTAATTGTTTAAATGATATAAAATTGAAACTAACTTTTCCAAAATATCTTCTGTTTGAAGTCTTTAACATTGAGTGGAACAACACAGACTCTTCTTTCTGTAAAAAGCCATCTGCAAGTTTACCCACAAGACTTAAACATTTAAAGGGAATCAAGGGAAAAGCTGTCCCACACCAATTTACTTTATCTACTTGTTTCATTCTTGCTAATTTTCCTGACCAATGATTTGCTGTTGAGACCATTAAAAGCTTAATGTTTTGCAATATTGGGTTTGCCTCTTTTTTTTTGCCCAGGACTTTGTAGCCGTATCAAGCAATAAGAGTACAAAACCTGAAGTAAAACTAGAGCAAGATTTTTCAATGCTGTTTTGATTTTATTGAAAGCATAAGGAAAGATCTATAGCCGATAGTCTAAAAATAAGATTACAACATGGTTTTATTCAAACTATTCAGAATTCAGGTGCACACTATCTGAGCAGAGCTGACACTGGGAGGCATGCTGTAACTGAACCATATCTGTGCTGTGTTTGCCCTGTATTTATGATTTACTTGTGCCACATCATGTGTCATATGCATGCCATCTCTGCATATCTGTGCCATACCTGTGCTCTGTTTGCGTATCAGTGCCATATCTGTGCTATATCTGTACCACAGCTGTGCCCTGTGTATCTTTGCTGCACCTGTGTATCTGTGTTGTACTTGTGCTGTTTTTGTTGTACATGTGCTGTGTCTATGTATCTGTGCAATATCTGTACTTCATATGTGTGCTTGTTCACCCTGAGCATAAAGCAATAATTCCTATTATTATTAAATAATTCTAGTCACTTAAAAATGAAAATATTCTAAAAATATTATTTGATTGATATTTTTTCATGCACAGTGTTATGTTCACACAGAATCAGCATACCTATGACTACACTCTGTTCTTAAAATGCAAAATAATACACAGTAATGTAATCCTCACTCATACTCTGAGGAATGAGAACAAGAAGATGTCCTATCCTTGTTTGGTTGAAACACTTAGGAATGTACTTTCACCTTTGAGTAACATTAAACATTTAATAAGTTGAAATTAATATTGATTTACTGCTTTGCTCTTTGCAAATACTATTACTTCAACAGTTGCCTTTTGTGAGTTAGAAAACTGGAAATTTACAATTTACATATTTACACAATTGGCTATTTTTATTGTGTGCCTTCAAAGGTCTTGGCTGCAGCAATGTTGTATTTTTTTTCTTTTATTTCCCCTCAACTTAAGTCTGTGATTTATATGCCCTGAAGGCAGTTACATGCTTTGCGTGGACCAAGGCCAAAATCTGGGCATTTCTTATGTAAATATAATTTATGCACATTCTGCACTATGCCTTTCAGTTGCATGTTGCCAAGGGCTGTATTAAATCAGGGGCCACTACATGGTGAAACAGTAAATTGCCTTTTATGTCGGTGGCACTTTTAACATTATTATACATGTACAAGTTAAAAAATAAAGTAAAAATAAGTAAGTTAAAAAATTTGTTTTAAACTACAACAACATTTTTTGTAACCATATATTGCATTAATTAATAGAAAAGAAACATTTTACATGACACTTAATTGTGTACAAGCCTGGTAAATAATTAGTAATAATTGGTAAATAATTAAAATAAAACAGAAATATTAATTAAAATTAGCATTAGATTAGTACCATAGCTAAGATAAATAGGATCAACCTTCTGGTATACCTTGATAATCCTAATCCAAAATGCCTGCTCTGTATTTACTCCTGAAGCAGGAGATGATATGAAAAGTGCAAAGAAGATGGCCACGAGTATTACCACCTCTTCTGGATATACTGGGGCTCACTGAAGCGCATCCAGAATACTGAACAAACAGCTTTCCAGCCTCACCTGCACTTCTTACTGGTCCTCATCAAACTGCATTGTTATTAACGAATCTCCACATGTCAAGCATGTCTTTTTTTTTTTAAAGATTTAAAAGATTTAAAAATACTTTTTTAAAAACAGTGCTTGTGTGGATGGGGTGCTTTTTTTTTTTTATATACACAGGCCATATAAATACACATATAAATATGTATTTATTTTATTTTATTGGTTTATGACATAGGCCTACATAGAAACAACTGCCTTCCTTTGAGGAGATTAATATTATTGCTGAGCTCCCATTTAGTGTTTATTTTCAAAATCAGAGTCTGGGTAATGCTTTGAATAGATTGCAAAAAAGCGAAAGTCCATGTTTCATTGTGACTCAGTCTACTTCTATTTTAAATAAATCACATATTCATTCATGAGGTCACCTTAATTTTGAATTTATGCACAGTGGGCATGGTCAGAGCCCACATGTAACTGAAAGCACGCAAAATATAAGGGTGTGTCTGGAAGCATGGTAAAATAGAGACTTGAAGTTCACAACGAAGGAATATAGAAGTGCTAGATGTGTTTTGTAACCTAGCAACAATAAGTGCTTGAGATATGCATTCTGGAAGCTCTCTGAAAATGGCAGTGCTAAAAACACATCTGATGGACACAGGTCCTTATGACACACACCCTGACATGTATGAAAGGAGATAACGTTGAACATGTAGATGTTACGATTAAAATTTGTTTTCACTGTCTACACGTCAACACTAAAAACATAGTTTCTGTAAATCTTCACCTTGGAAGGAGTGAAGTGATCTAAAATGTTGTTTGCATGTGGACCCAAGGCAACAATGCATATAAAAACCTACATTTTAAAAGATACCCATGAATATGTGGACTAGGCCTGAGTGTGTATGCTGCTGAACAAAATATCTCTAACTCAGCCTGCATCAAGGAGAGAGTCTGTGTTCAGCTGAATATTTCTAAACTTGAATTCTTAATGTTTTCATTGCTGACTTCTTTTCCTTTAGTGTGGAGTCCCTCTGGGCTCCGTTAGAGGACTGATTCTGATTTTCTTTTGTACACACAGTTCCAGTGGGTCATGTTTCCTTTTTTATTGAAATGGTACCCAATTTCTTTACTATGTGCATGGTACATCACACTTCCTATTCTGTGCTCTGTATCCCCTCAGCTACACTGGACAATAATATATTGCACTGCATGTGGGATTCCCTAAAATTCACAAACTATTGCACTATATAATCAATAGGGTCTGGTTTTGCAGATATGGTCATTGACTGTACCTTTTTAAAGACACTCTCCATGAACAAAAAGTAAAACAGAAGTCCTTTTGTTCTGACTAAATTAGCTAAAAGCATTTAGAAACATTTGGGCGCTGTGCCACTATACAGTGGCTCACATTCCAAAAAACATGAGTTGGATTTCAAATGGTTTCTTCCAGAACAAAAATATTGTCAAGAAAAATGATGCATGCTGCAATTCCATCCTATTCTGATTACAGTAATTATTCACATGTGAGGGCCAATCCAACATCTTTACCTCCATTAACATCACAATTTCTGCCATTAATCCAAAGAACTGCTGCTGTTACTGTGTTCGTAATGTTCCCAATATACTTTTCCATTCTTAAACCTCTTTCTCTCTCACACACACACACATACCTCATACTATACACTCTATTTGCACACTACACATCCCAGAGGGAAAGCGCTAAACCAGAAGTTCATCTTTACATTCAGTTGATAGTGCAGCTAAATTCACACACACACACACACACACACACACACACACACACACACACACACACACACACACACACACACACACACA
>JAQQZR010001348.1:0-11456 GCA_030068235.1 Notoglanidium macrostoma
GTACAATTTCTCAGTTTAAACATTTGTTATGTTATCTATGTTCTGTTGTGAATAAAATATTGGCTCATGTGATTTGAGAGTATTTTAGTTTTCATTTTATTCAAATTTAAAGAACGTCCCAACTTTTCTTTCCATAATAATTCCTATCCATAATATGCTTCAAAATTGTTAGCCCAAAATTATCATTAGAGATTTTATGTATGTATCTTTAACATGTTTGAAGTAAAAAAAAAACATCATACAGGATTCAAAAGCAAAAAGACAAAACACAAAAAGATATGGAGTTAGTAAGAGACAGAAATATTTGTCTGAGACACCCAAAGCATAATTTCATAATCTCTCTAGCTGTATTAAACAGAACTACCAGCCGTAACACCCAGAGGCTAACTACACGTTTAATTTGACCATAATGTAAGAGAATGTAAAAAGATAATGGAACAAATAGTTCACAAATATCTCCCCTTGCACACAGACATTAAATAATTATGTTACAGAGTGCTTAAGCCAACCAACATCACTCCTAATGTAAAACTAAAAACAGATAGCTTACAAGTTAAATCTTACCTTTTGTTAGAATGCCCGCTGGTCAGGTCTCTGACAATGCTCTATACCAAAAGCAATCGGCAGCTTCTGGGAATTAGTACCAAGGTGTGGAACAGAAAGGACATTAGGCAGGTTAATGTCTAAAATTTGTATTTTTCTAAAAAAAAAAAAAAAACAAGTATGCACACAGCAGCCTTCTTTCTAAATGAACCATGCGTAGGCTTCAGTGTGTTTTCTTTAAATACACCAGAGAACAAAGACACAGGATAATCCAACAAAACAGGGCATTTCACAGTCATTAGCAATCTATTAGCACCTCATCATCTGAGACTGGGGTGTGGGAGCTGGATATCTAGATCCAATTAAAGGTATGCAAAGTTGGATCGATTGTTTTCCTGTTAGGAATACTGACAAAGAGAACTAAGAAATCTTTAACAATTATCCACAGATTTATATCAGTCACTCAAAATGTTGCTCCATTTTATCTACTACTACCTACTTTATTAATTACATTATGCTATATTATGCTGATTTGAAGGAAACATGGTATATGTACCATATGCACCAATCAGGTGTATCACCAGGAAATCATACAAACAAGCACAGGTCCCTGGGGATTTTACCTTCTATAAATCAACACTATAAATATTCTCTAAAAGTCTTTAATTTCCTGTTTTGGGAAAAAACTGCTTGTGTGGGCCTATGTAAAACAGGATGCAGCCAAAAATGTTAAACTTTTGTATTAATTTAAAAACTTAGATAGTATTTCTGTAAAGCAGCTTTGTGACAACGTTCATTGCTAAAAGCAGTATACAAATAAAACTGAATTGATTTGAAATCTCACCAAAAAAAGATTAAGTTACAACTTCCTAATCTTTAACCTATTGATAGTGCCAGAAATTGTAGTTGCCAACAACAAAGAAAAGTAAACCAGAAAAACTATCCTGTAGTTTGCACTGACTGCAGCAGTACTGCTACTTCCACATATTCTCTAAAAATAAAGCATGATATAACTCTTCAGCAACCGTGTTCCTGAAATACCAGGATTATAGAACCCAAATTGGGCATGCTTTACCTGGCATGTCTAAAAGTGACTGAACTAAAGCAATAAGCTACAAGTAAAACCTTACCTTCTCTTAGAATGCCAGTTGGTCACTTTTCGTTCCTGTTAAAGATCAGGGTTTGTCAGCACTTCCTGGGAATCAGCACAAGATGTGGAAGTGAAGTCACTTTAACCAGGTATTTTATCCACGTCTTCACACATCAGCCTTTTTTCCACCCAAATGACCAAACTAAGACTACATATTGTCATCTTTAAATATACCTGAGGACACGAGATAATCTAACAACGGGGCCTTTCACAGCTAGCAATTTAAAGGCTATTATCCTTTCATTTTATGAAGGATTATTAAGCTTAAAAATCTAGCAGTAGGAAATGTTAGTTTTTAAATCATCTTGTTATATAACCACCATCAAGATGAACGAAGTTCAGTGATACCCATGTGTTGATTTTTTTTCTTAACTCGTGTGTATTTCCAGACAATTGACCAAAAGAAGTAAACAGCAGCTACTCCCATTTCACCAAGAAGTGACAATCCACACTTTTACTCAATGGCAAGGAGGCTACGTAATGAACAAAAGCTATGTAATCTCATGTGTACAAAACTTTATTAATGAAAGTGGGGAACAAAAAAGATTGGGGAATCTTTTTAATTAAAATACCTCGAGCAGAATAGGATACTCAAGGGTATTCACCAACTGGGACTAATTTTTTGCAGTACATGTTAAAACACATTAACATAAAAAGGTACGCAAATTGGTTTCAAATAATTGCATGTGCGAAAGCACAGGAAATTAAATTTAAGCTATTAATTAAACCTGTTTGGAGCTCACATATTTAAGAGACTTCAACCAACTATCAACGTTCCTATAATCTGCTTAAACAAAAAGGGAACCAATAGAAAGAGAACACACACACACACGTGCACCAAAATACAATTAAACAACAAAGAAAAATAAAGCTAAATTAATGGAAAGAAACAACCCAAACAGAAGACGATGGAGAAAAAAAAATATTGGTAGGAGCTGCCACTTTGCAACACTTTTAGTTTCAGTAAGTATGTATATCAGAACTACTACCTAACTACCTCTCTTATAATAACTACTGAGAAATTACTGGTGGCCTCTACAGTAATTCCCAATAGTTAAGCCTTAATGTAAATGTCTGATATTATAGAGAGATATTATAGGTCTCCTCAGAGACGCACAAGGTCAGTGTGTTGTTTTAGCCATAATGAATATTTCTTGTCTGTGGTGGACTGGCGACCTGCCCAGGGTGTACCCCGCCTCTCGCCCGAAGATGATTGGCTCCAGCTTCCCCGCAACCCAGATGGATAAAGCGGTATAGATAATGGATGGATGGATGGAATATTTCTTGTAACATATTTTTAAAAGTGTTGTAAATAATTTACTTTTACATTTATCATTTGGACCAAAAGTCTCTGATGTATATAACAAAGAAAACTATGGACCAGCAAAGACTTAAAAAAAAAAAAAGATATGTATTTTCAATTTTTTTATGCCAATACTGGCTCCGAAGATACAGACAACATGATGAGCACCCTCTTGCATTTTTATTGTATTATATTTTTTATTGTAATTTGTATTTTTTTAAAGTAATGAAACCATTAAAAAAAACAAAACAAAACAAAAAAAGTTGTTGACGCAGGGCCAGAGCCTGTTTGGACCCCCCCCAATAAAACCATAGTATATTTATATAATTTTAGGGATAAATGTCATTCATTCATCCATTCCACCTACCCTCTGGGTTCTCTGGTTTCCTCCCTCCTCACAAAAATGTGTCAATAAGTGGACTGCCCTGATGTGTAAATGAGTGTGTGTGGACTCTTATAGGGTGAATTCTTCCCTCACACCCAGTATTCCTAGGATAGTCTCAGGATCCACATCATCCCAGACCAGGATAAAGCACTTACTAAAGATAAATTGATTTATGGATGAATAAATAAATAGCTTATTATCACTAACTGGTATAATGCAGACATGTTGTCTGCGGCATTTAATTTTTAATCCCGCAATTAATAATTCAAATGAGAGGTGCTTCTTCTATGTGATAATCAGCGCTGGAACACTAATTTATAAATGAATGCTGGCCAGAGACAAAGCAAGTAAATTCATAGCACAATCCAGTGAGCAGCTCTTACTCTTCTGATCAGCAGGAATTTATGAGATGATGCACTGCTACCCTGCTGTCTGAGTCTGTTAATTTGTACCAAAAACACAAGGTATGGTTAGAAATGCTATTTAAAATAGTTTAAAAGAACTGAAACGGATTAGGATCAAGATGAGGTCAGATTGCTGGGTACATGATCATTTATTTCGTCCTGGTTTAGCCTCAGCTGACAGACTGGTGTTAACAGCTGGACTCAGATTCGTTACACATCTGCTGGTGTGTGTAATTAACTGTTGTATATGACATGATGGATCTGGCAGAAATGATTTGGGGCAGTCAGACTGGACAGCAGGAACAAGAAATTAAATGTGGAAACATGAAAGCTGATGTAGAGAGCAGATTGAACTGGATGTCCTTTCAGCTACATACGTACATTTAAAATTTTTCTAAGCTTAATATGTGAAAATAAATGTGCGGTGAATAAAATTATGATATACTTATACACATTTAATTGAATGTAATCAGTATTATTCACATTATTACATTCACATTTTCTTTCTCACATGATTATGTTCTCAACATATGTCTCTGTCCTGTGTGCCCAAGATGAACTGAATCCACAGTGTTATTTCCGTATTACTGATAACGAGGAAATTTAGGGGTAATCTTCCAGACAGTGGACCTTTGCCTTGACATTTTATAAAAAGTTGTGTTTATGTCCCTCTTAGTTTCACATACCGTTTTCCCATAGATTAAAGCATCCCTCACTTTTAGACCACATTAGGATGAGAGCATACGTCACTTTTAGAAATGTTACTTCTCAGCAAGTCTCACGTGAATCTCATTCTATGTACAAATATTCTCTGTAAGTAAGACCAAATCAGTAACTCCTCTGACGTGGTCAAGGTGCTGCTCGGTTCTTAAGAATCTTTCAATAAAGAAGTTAAATTGTTTGCTTGAGCTTGGTGACTCCAAATTTCTTATGGGTGGATTTCCAGAACAAAATAAATCATATGAAAAAAATGTACATGTGCAAAAAAAAATTTTTTTTTAATTTTAATTTTTATATATATAAATTAATTTTATAAAAATTGATTATATTATATAAAGTGATTATTCATATGTGAACTTTGTGTGACTGTACTGTACGGGAGTCAAGTTAATAGTCAGTAGCTGATCTTAATTTAAAGAGCTATAAACCTGACCATTTAAATAAAGTAAAAAAAGGAATAAAACACTTTGGCTTGTAATGTTATTAGAAAAAAATTAACAGAGATGTAATTGTTAACACTCCAATGTTGATTATTTTACAATAACAGCACCTTATATTTTTTTTACTCCTTTTATATTACAGTAACATGCCCACAATTAAAATGTTTTATCAATTAAAAGGTCCACCATGTACAATTTAACCATAACAAACGTATGGTGGTTGCCAGGTGCCCATAGCGTACTTCCAAGTACTTGCATTCACACTCCCTTGCTATTTCTGTGCTAAGTTATAAATTTGATCCTCCAGGGTACAAAATGTGGCTTCTCAAACTTATCAAGCACCAGCAAACACTGATTCCTCTTCTGCCTTCCTCATTGTCTTCCTTTACTCTTCTTTGTTGTCCTTCCTGTGCTTCCTTCCTTATTCATTATGCTGCCACTTGTAAAAACGCAAAACTCACTCTAGAGCTTTATCCATTCTTGGCTACTGTAGCGGCCCAACATGGCGGCTCTATAGAGGTGGACTCGCTCCCTATGTACATACAAAGGACTCATTCTAAGTTTACAAATACACAACAATTCATAGATACAGGTGATTATACACTAATGAAAACATATTTATGAATTCCCTAAGTATATTACGGAATAAATACTCAAATTCTGTTAATCGATACCCACAAAATCCAACATAGTGGACCTTTAAAGAATGACATCTTACTTTTTAGGAAAGCTGTTAAGCTGTTGCAGGTTTATGTAATGATGCAGGTTTTTTTGTTGTTGAAAAAAATTGTTTTTCTCATTGAGATGAGCTGAATGTTGCTACAAAGTCAAATATGCTGTATAAAATATTAAAAAGAAAACACACACACACACACACACACACACACACAAAGGCTACTCCTCCTGTCTCACCTTGCTGCAGGCGGCTCTTATCCTTACATGTGGAGAGAGGGAATTGGATTAAGTATGTGTGTCTTTGTGAGAATGAGAAGTGCACACACACATACACGCACAATGTGTTTTTTTTCCCTTCTCTTAGTATCTCTTGAGAATTCTGAGTCTGAGCATCAGTCTCCATCCTGCCATGTCATTTCACCATCAGAGCAGCAGCTCCTCCTCTTTAAACACTTCTCTCTTTCTCCATTTTCTCTCTCTCCCTCTCTCTCTCTCTGTCTGACCACAGGTGTGATTTGTCCCTGTTTGCTTGGCTACACACATCAGCTGCTCTCCTGATGTGCCGATCATATGAATGGCAGCAGGTTTTATCACCAGAGACTCTACTTGCTGATGTGTGAGGTGAACCACTGAGCATGCCAGGCAGGATAGCAAGACGAAGACGCATCCTTTCACTGTTTCATCACATCTCAAACTCAGATCTGAAAACCTCAAGGGGAGAGAAAATTTGCTGTGAGCAGAATAACAAGAGATACTGAGGAAAAGGGAAATAGAGGGATCTAGAGATATGAATGAGGACAGCTGGGACAGTAGAAGAAGTGAGGGAGGAGCAGCTCAGTGAAGAGAAAAGATTGTAATAGGAGCAGAGGAGTTAGCAATGAGAAATTAAAAAAAGAGGGAAAGCTTCAACTGTAGGGAAAAGCCAGAGCCCAATATGTCTAGCTCAGCAAGATATGCTTCACCTGGACCTCTAGCCTGATGACATGGGCTGCATGAGCATCTGCACTCAACCAGAGACAACAGGCTCAACATCGGCCCCTGATATACCAACATCTTCACCTGTGTGTGCGTGAACAAATCAGTTTCCCCAGCAGACCTGAGAAAGCCAGCTGTGGACTGGCTAGGGCTCTGCATCGCACTTTAGGATTTGGTCCTGGACAGTTTGCATCAGAAACAGATATCGTTTAAAATTCCTAATGTCACAGCCATGTCATTTTCATAAACAAGAGAATTCCTTTATGCATTAAAAGATAGGCTAAGGGTCTAAATAACAAAGTTTGTCCTTCAGAGAAGTAATGTAGCCTAAATCAAGCATTGTTTAAATATTTGTGTGTTTTTATGATTAACTAAATAGCCCGAGGAATCTCACTTTACTTAATGATTGTAGTTCTTTTCTCCTCCTGAAAATGCTTTCGTGGCAAGAGTGTGTTTTTAAAGTTTTACCTGATTTGACCAACATCTTTCTATAACAAAAAGAATTGCGTTTTGCGTACTTTATATTTCTTTACTTATTTCTTTAATCTTTATCTTTTTTTATATCAAAACAACGGCAATCTTTTAAGAGACTGGCTTCCTGAATTTTATTATATAATCCTTTTTTTATGATAACTCCTTTTATGTACATTCCACCTCCTCTGTGTGACCGGGTATCATTTGTAAAATTATTAACCTGCTCTACACTACTAGTAGCTTATTAAAGAAGTTCAATATGACAGTTATTCGAGCAGTGAATTTCCAGGTGCCAATGTTTAATTAGCCTCAGATTTAATGACCGGTTGTAAATTTCATATTTCCATATCTTTGTGACTTTTTAATCATGATTTAACCTTTTACAGAGCTCTCTGTCCAGTTAATTTACATGGTCATGGCACTCATGAGGCTCCTGAGGCTGTTGCTGATCACTTTGCATGTCTTACATGTTGTTCATTCATATGTACACCGATCAACCATAACATTAAAACCAGTGACAGGTGAAATGAATAACACTGATTATCTCGTTACAATGGCAGCTGTCAAAAGGTGGCAGCAAATGTACAGTCAGGTCTCGAAGTCACAAGACAAAAAATAAAGCTTGTGCTTTTGAGAAACCAGAAACCCCTCTGTCCTGAAGACTTCATTGTCAGAAAGCCTTAAATTACAGCATTATCTCTGACTGTTACAAAGCGCTGATATTGGGGACTCCTTCCATTAATGCTTAGAAAAACCAATAGAGAATGATAAAGTGTTGATATTGAGAAAGGAGCGGCAAGAATTGAGACCTTCTGGCTCTCTGGACAAAGAAGTGGAACCTGAACAACAGCAGCGCCGTTATTTTACCACCCACTAGCAGTTAGAAACATGAAAAACAGGCAGAAGAATTGCTAATTATCTCTCCTGTACATGAAAATGATCATTTAATCATGGAAGTTGGCCACATTTAAATTCCACAGTATTCTTGCTAAATTAGACATGCATACTCTTTCATGTATAATGTTTATTCCTCAGAAAATTTCTGAAGGTGTTCGGGAGTCTCTCATGTCCCAGTGTGATATCGTTTTCATTTCAGGAAAAGGCTTGTGTCAGATTTTCTACCTTTAGAGTGCTGCTTTTATACCAAAGGGGAAACTGACGTTTAATGGATTTCTCACCTCTGCCATTCTTGTTCAGGTTGAACAGAGCCTGGAGGAGAGAAAATGTTTAGAGGGAGCCGAGAGTAAAAGTGCCAACAGACATTTGTGTCCTTAGTATTTTAAAGTTATATCTGGATGAGGAAATATTTTGTAAATGAGATGAGATAAAATAAATAAAAAAAAAACATTATTTCTTAATAAGACATGGACACTTCATGGTTACTCTAAATTTACATCTTCAAAATTCTTCTATTATTCAAAAAGTGGATTTTTTTTTTTTGCAGAAAGCACAGAGAGAACTTTATTCTGTAAGCTCAAATACTGTTGTTTTCTAAGGTCCTATTTCTCATGAACAATTCTTAAGTGCATCCAGCCATTCATCCACCCATCATTTACACCGCTTATCCATTAAGGGTCACAGGGAAGCTGGAGCAAATTGGGGTACACCTTTTTTTTTGTGGCCAGGAAAACTGATTACTATTCATGAGGAAAGTCCTACATGATTGACTGGCAAATGAGGAACGTGCTACCTGATTGGTTAGGGTTAGGTGGCACTTTCCTCATAAATATTTATGTGATTACCCCTGCCACCCTGCAAAAAAGAAATTCATGATCAGGTTGAAAATCTAACACAAAATGACAAAGAACCATTCCCACTCACATTCACATCTATGGGAAATTTAGAGTAGCCAGTTGACCTAATCTGATTGTCTTTGGGCTGCGGGAGGAAACTAGAGCACCCTGAGGAAACCCACACAGGCATGGGGAGAACATGCAAAAGAAATGCCCCAGTCAGCAGCAGATTCAAACCAACCTGTGTCGCAGCATGAGCAGCAGTTTGAAAACATGCGGTCGGCTGGATTCATCTGGCTAGCTTCCACGTCAGGGGAAGCACGTGTTAGCCTTCAGTCTCCTTGGTTGGTAGCTGTTATACGATAGGGGTGAGCTGGCGTAGACCAAATTAGGAAGAACATGAATGGGAAAGATCCATCTGTGATAAGGTTTATGTGCTTAACTCATTTATGACAAAAAAGCCAGATAGAATCTTAAAATTCTGAGGTCATGGTTTTGTTATTCATCAATATCTATTTTAAGCTCAGCATTGTGTGTCTTGTATTTCTGTGAGCGATATTCTATCATCCTTTAGCTGCTCCAGCACAAATCTACACACAGCGTTGGGACTATGAATAATGTAGATGCATTCAGTGCAATTTATTATAGGAGCTTAGGCTCAGTATTAGTTTAGCATATTCCATACAGGGTATCATAATGTATTGTATATACTGTTACCTCTCAAATCTGATTAAATTATATTCAAATTAGATGACAAGATTACCATTGATGCAAAATTCTACAACCCTACTTCAGTACAAATCATACCTATAAACAAAAATGATAGTGTTTTGAGCATTGAGAGTTTTTATGCCAAAAAGATTTTTTAGTGCAGGTTGATGACAGTAAATCACTTCAACGCACACAGAGGCTGCAACACCACACTGGCCTTGTGAATAGAATACTTTAGTAAGCACTATATAAGTGTTTCCACAGTTTCTGGGGTTGTTTTGATAGCTAACAAGGTCTTGCTATTGAAAACTTTCTCTCATAATGCTTACTGCTGAGGTCAGACACTTCTCTGCCATCAATTCTTTTACCCTGTATGCGGGGTGTTTTATAGCTGAAACAAATGTGTCATTTTTAGTCTCAGACAGACCGTCCTCTATAATTTAAGACTATTTTTTTTTTTTAAAGAAATTTCCCAGTAATCTATTTTTTAAAATCTGGTACAGGTGAGAACACACCAATTGTTATTAGGTATGGACAAAAGCAACCAGTCGAACCTGTGAGGTGGTTTCCTTATGGTTCCTATCTAACTCTAGTGCAGTTCAATGTAAGTGAGAAAGCAATTTGATTCTGAATTTGGACTGATACAGGAAGTGTACCAAACATGCCATGTTTCTTGGGTAGTAATTGACATTTCTGTAGATCTTAGCTGCTAAACTAAGCCACTAGGCACAAACTGAGCCAAAGGAAAAAGTTAAAGTGCTTCAGAAATGTGATGTGTTGTGGAGATTTGGACTGATGAACAAAAAGAGAAAATAAAATGTAGATGCAATATGCAAAATTGTTTGTTTACGTTTTTTTTTTTTTTTTTTTTAACTTTTTTTGTCAGATTAAGTTTGAAACCACCCATATATTATCTAGTAAACCTCAACAACCGTAAAAATTGGATAATTTGTGTAGAATTATTATATAGGCTAATTGATGACAATTGTCAGGGTGTTGCTGCTGGCGCCGTTGCGGCATAGTTAGACAAAGATGCAGGATCGGAACACTGAGGTAAGAGCAGTAATGTGTTTATTAAACACAATGAGCAAAGGTACATTAACAACAGGCAGAAGCAATAACAATAACAAGCAGGGATCGAGTGATCAACAAACAGAGTGTATCAGAAAATCCAAAGAATAGTCAAAATAAACACAGGCAGAGTCAAACACAGATAATCAACCACGGGTATGATAACGCTCGGCTGACAACACTAGACTAGTCAAAATGCTTCGCAAATTGGAAGCCCAAAAGCAGTCCTTTTTAAAACACGGCTAATCAGTCCATGAACGAGAGACACCTGCTTCCCTCTAACTGACCTATTGACTGGGTGCAGGTGCTCATGGGAGCTGTAGTCCGTGTGGTCTCCGTCGTTATGCGGAAGTGCGCGCTCCCGCGACAGAGATGAGGAGCATGCTGCTCGCATGGCCGAGATTTCACAGTGCGCAGTGCATGAATACGGGGCGATTCATGACAACAATCACCTGACAGGTTGTTGAATTCTTGACAGTTGAGTTTACATTGCATCATCCAAATCAATGGTTGAAAACATAGTGATGGCAAAATCAATACAATGTGTCAATATGTATCGAAACCTTTATGAAACCTCTGATTTAAACCATTGTTCCAAGGTCTGTAGCAATAAGATGTCAAGTAACTGTTCCAAACTGCGATTTATTACGGCACCAGCTGTTTAGAAATGCTCCAGTTGTTTTGCCCCCATTCAAAATTGAAACTTAATGAAACGCAAGTGAATACCCAACCATTTTTTTGTTTCCAAAATAAAATTAAGTACTAAAATTATACATCCATCCATTATCTATAACACTTTATCCATCTGGGTCACGGGGAAGCTGGAGCCAATCCCAGCATCTTGGGGTGAGAGGCGGGGTACACCCTGGGCA
>JAQQZR010001349.1:0-11453 GCA_030068235.1 Notoglanidium macrostoma
GCAGAAAAACTAGTTCATGCTTTTGTTACCTCTAGGTTAGATTATTGCAATGCCTTACTGTCTGGATGTTCCAGAAGGTGCATAAACAAACTCCAGTTAGTCCAGAATGCAGCAGCAAGGGTCCTTGCTAGAACAAGAAAATATGAGCACATCGCTCCTATTTTATCTACACTGCACTGGCTCCCAATCAAATTTCGCACAGATTATAAAATACTACAGTTGATCCATAAAGCACTGAATGGTCTCACACCTCAGTATCTGAGCGAACTTCTGGTACTTTATGACCCCCCACACCTACTTAGATCAAAAGCTGCAGGCTATTGGTTAGTACCTCGAATAGTGAAGGCTACAGCAGGGGGCAGACCTTTCTCTTACAAAGCCCCTCAATTATGTAACAGCCTTCCAATTAGTGTTCGGGACTCAAACACAGTCTCAGAGTTTAAATCTAGTCTGAAAATGTATTTGATTAGCTAAAGCCTTTTGTTAATACCCTTCTACTAGGTAAAGGAGCAGATCTGGAGGGTTCTCAGGCATAGAATGTTTTGTTAAACT
This sequence comes from Notoglanidium macrostoma, assembly GCA_030068235.1. Classification (NCBI taxonomy): domain Eukaryota; kingdom Metazoa; phylum Chordata; class Actinopteri; order Siluriformes; family Auchenoglanididae; genus Notoglanidium; species Notoglanidium macrostoma. Next base: position 553 of record JAQQZR010001349.1, read on the forward strand.
GGGATGTTTGGATGCTCTGGACCCCGGAGTGGCAGGCTGCCTCATGTCTGTGTTACCTTCTGGCTCTCCCTTTTAGTTATACTGTCATAGCAAGCCTTGACGGAGTTTCTGCTTGCACTCAGCACACAATATACTCTGTTCCTTACCGTTAGGTGACAATGAGCATACCTAACAATCTGCTTTTTCTCTTTTCTTTCCCCCCTTCTCCCCCCCACATCTCTCTCTCTGTCGAGCTGCACATGATACTCCTGAGATTACAGTGATCCTGACCCCTTCTGCTTTCCAGACCTGCCTGATCCATCCTGGTGTCCTACTCCTGGTTGGAGTCATCACTTGCTCCTTTTGAGGATGGCACCACATGAACTGCCTCAATATACACCTAGAACTGTGAAGACGACATTGGACTGCTGTTGACAAGAGCGGTTCTGCTACAATGGCATAGGACTCAAATCACAATGAACAGTCTTGCACTTAAATCTTGACCCTATTACTAAAGTGTGTTATTTGTAATTGCACTATACAGTGCGACCCAAGTGAGGCTGGGTTCCCTTTTGAGTCTGGTTCAAGGTTTCTTCCTTTTGTCATCTCAGGGAGATTTTCCTTGCCACCATCACCACAAGCTTGCTCATTAGGGATATATATATATATATAAATTTATGGATTCGTAAGTTTATATTCAGAATCTATACACTTCTGCGAAGCTGCTTTGAGACGATGTCTGTTGTTAAAAGTGCTATACAAATAAAATTGAACTGATTGGAATTAGCTGCAGCCATTTACTTAGACCCCAACTCCCCTGGTATGTTCTTTGTATGCATTATATAAGATATGCATTATATAAGATGATGCTTTTTGCAGATATCATCTTGAGCTTTGTTAGCAGTCCACAGATGTCAATCCCTGTATTGTTATCCATTATCAACTCATTTGCTAGATTCTTGAGATACAAAATAAAATGGTCCAAATGTGAGGCTCTTGCTCTAACAGCACACTCTCCCAAAACCTTATGGCAACCAGGTAACTTTAGATGGCTGTGTTACATCCTTAACTGTATTTCTGTCAGTATTGTGTGCCATTTGTGTCTTTGTCTCCTCTTTTCAGGCCCAGCCCACTACTATGGTCCTGTTTCCATTGTGCCACTGGATGATCACTACTCTTTCTCCTGCTTTGGGATTGGTTGGCTGTACCTTTCCGGACTATATTTAAACCTTGTCAGTCTACATCCTTGGAAGATATTTGCCATTGCTTTGTTCTGTGTGATCTGTGTTCAGTTTGCTTAACTCTTTTGTGAATGACTATGTTTCTGACATGCCTCCTGGATGTGGTGATGTCTTTTGCATTCATCTTGTACACAATACCCACTTGTAAAAATCACAGGGTAACCAGAGGTCAAGTAGGAAGTCTGCACCATTTATATTGGTCAGTTTTGTCTTGGTTTTAGGTTAGACAAAGGGTGGGGGTACAAACTGTATTTTATTTTCTTTCCTTTGGGTTAGGTTATTTAGTTTAATTGGTGAATAGGTAAAGGAAATTGTTTTATTATTTTGGCCTGGATGGCTTCTGAAGATTTAACCACTGTAAAAGGGAAGAGAAAAAAAAGTGTGTGGATAAAACAAAGCAAACTTAACCTTGATCTCACCATCCCTTTTATTTCCCTTTTGTATGTTGTGGCGCAACCTAGACCGGGATGTAACAGTCAGAATGAGGTATTCGATTCCTCAGAGTCCTACTCTCATGCCACCTGTCAGACATTACAAAGGTAATTATGGAGCCATTACTTGAGAAATATATCTTTGTAGGCAAAGCCTAATGCATTGAAGATTAAACATACTTCCCATCTTCAATTACATTTTACAATCACGTTTATTGACAGTTCCAGTGAAGTATTTCCAATAAAAAAAAATCTGATGTTTGGCCTATTTCTTTGGAATGGTAAATGAGCTACAGTGTGTCTTAAAAACTCCAAAATAGGTTGGATCAAGAAGGTTTAGGGATACTGAACCTGTTCTGTACCGTTATTCTTTTTGCCTAAGGCACTTGGAACAGTGGTTCCTCCCTCCAGAGAACCTCCTCGTGGTTCAGTGAAGAAACACACTCTTGCCATGTTCTCCCCTTGGCTGCTTATTTTTCTGTCTCTCTCCCCCTGGGTGCTCAGTCTCATCCTATAATGTCATTCTTTAGAGGAGTTTGGAGTAAGACTGCTCAGAGCCTCAATTCTCATCCCTTCCTGAACCTCTACTACATGGCACACAGGACATAAGAGTAAGGAGGAGTTATTAGGTACCTCGGGTCCCTGCCTAGGTATCAACAAATCCTCCTTTTATTGGAAAGAATGGGTGCAGAAGGGTATAGTGCTCAGTGCTCAATTACCTTAACACAGAGCAGGACCCTCAAATCCTTCAATGACTTCCAGACTGAATTTAAGTTGCACAAGCAACAATAATGGCAATTTACAATGGTGCTTGAAAGTTGTTGACACTTATTAGGATGAGAGTGCCCTATCAGAAGAAGACTGACTGTGTGCAAGGCAGGGTTGCAAGGAGAAAGCCACTGCTATCCAAAAGAATATTGCAGCCCATCTACAGTTTGCTAAAGATGATGTGAATAAGCCAGAAGGCTATTGGAAAAATTTTGTGGATGAATGAGACCAAAATAGAACGTTGTTTTAAATGTGAAGCGTTATGTTTGGAGAAAGGAAAACACTGTGGTCCAGCATAAGAACCGTATACCATCTGTGAAATATGAAGGTGCAGTATAATGGTTTTGGCCAGTTTTGCTGCATCTGGAACAGGACAGCTTGCCATCATTGATGGTATGAATTTTGAATTATACCAACAAATTCCAAAATATCAGGAAATCTGTCCATTAACTGAATCTCAAGAGAGAGTGGGTCATGCAGCAAAACATCCATCCAGCCATTATCTATACCGCTTTATCCATCTGGGTCGCGGGGAAGCTGGAGCCAATCCCAGCATCACCCCGGGCAGGTCGCCAATCCACCACAGGGCCAACACAGACAAACACCACACATGCTCGCATTCACACCTAAGGGCAATTTAGAGTACCCAGTTGACCTAATCTGCATGTCTTTGGACTGTGGGAGGAAACCGGAGCACCCGGAGGAAACCCACGCACGCACGGGGAGATGCAGCAAAACAACAACCCAATATATAAATCATCTACTAAAGAATGGTTAAAGAAGAATAAAATTAAAGTTTTGGAATGGACAAGTCCTGACCTTAATCCAATAGAAATCTTGTTCATCTGAGTTCATGAGAGAAAACCTAACATGCCAGAGTTGAAGCTGTTCTGTAGGGAGGAATATATAGGTTAAAGCTTAAAAATGACCCTAGGAGCTGGAAATGTACCAACAAGGGCACATCAACTCATGTCTTATGGTACTGCCCCAAAGTAATGAGAATTTTGAACATCAGTTCATGATTGTCTCCACAGGACTGTGGGTCAGGAAGTCCACTTTGTATTTGTTTATTTTTGCTGGAGGACTCCACCTTGAAAAACACACTTCCCTCTGTCTTTACTGAATGGGTTCAGACAGCTGTCATGTTGGGTAGGAGACTTCTCATCTAACAGAGGAAGTCAGCTTACGCACCATCAATCACAGACTGGAATCTGCTTGCTAGGGTGCCGGCATATGAACAGGCTTCCTTCTTTTTGCTGGGCATAATAGAACAGTAGTACTTGAAATGGGAAAGAATACTTCACTAAATTAATAGCCCATAGAGACAATCTATAGGCTCAGCTCCCTTCCATGAATACATGCACACACACTACACTGGTTTACCTGGTCTCAATTACAACAAAGCTACTTTTCTACCATTTTATTGCGGTTATATTCCCTAGTTAATGTCTTAAGGCTGATTTATTCTTATGTGTCAAATCTACACTGTAGGTCAGTGTTAATCGCACAGAGTGAAGCATTTATACTTGCATGTAAGGAGCACGTCTCCTCTAGAAGGTGCCGTTGCATGAATAATAAAAAGAATGTGTTTCACAATGTCAAAGATGCTTCCTTAGAAGGAAGGGTCCTTCCAAGTCAGATCCTTAAAAGGCTAGTCAAGACTCCTTCTTAGCATTCAGAGAACACGTAATGGAACAGTTGAGCAAGTGTGCAGGTGTGTCTTCTTCTGTTGAGTTTATTAGAAGTTGGAATCTTAATGCATTTCTGCCATCTACAGGACTGAGGTGTGCATAGTTTTGGGAATATGAATGCTTTAATTTAAAAATAGAATGAAAAAAAAGTCAATTAAATTATATTTGCAGGACCAGTCATTCTTAGAAATGTCAAAACAGCTTTAGCGGTGGATTACTTGCCAGGTGCTAATCTCAGCAAACTATTTAATGTCAAACCACATTTTGCCACATATTCCCTGCACTCCAAAAGTATTCCCCACAATAAAAACATACCCCAAACTGATACATCCTATTAATCTGATGCTTCCTATTTAATCCTATTAAGTGTAGTTAACAAGGTTTTTATTTTATTTTGGGAAACACCCAACTTAACACTGACAAAAAGTTGTTTTGTATCACATTTACTGGGGGAAAAAGTAACCTTATGAGATTAAGCATAAACCACATGAATTCTCCCTGAAAGCATTTATGAAGTGTTTTAGCTTGTCTATATTCAGCAGTATGTGCAGCTCAAAGCTCTTCAGTCTAAGTAGTATTTAATTCCACAGGATTAGGCGCAGGATTAAAAAAGCTATTATAATGATCAATAGCTGCTGTAGTGCCTCACGGTTTATATACTTATATTAACACAATATTGTGATGGTAAATATCCTAGAAGAAGGAGCAGCTGGAAATGTGTTGGAGGAAATTTAATGCTACCAAGTCTACCAATCACAGTTGAAGGGGTCTGCATGGCCATGAAATGTAGATACATTTTTGTAAGGCTACAAAAATGCACATCAGGCTACAATTTAGGGTATAGTGTAGGATATGCAGCTACGACATACCCTAAGGTGTAGATTTGATGCAAAATTATAAATTGGCCTTTAGTCCTCTGTTTTCAATTTGTGTATGGGCAGCTTTATGGACAGGTGTGTATCCAGTCTCTAGAGAGGGTTAGTGAGAGAGAGCAGTGTAGTGTCTATAGGGAAAAATCAGGATGCCTTAGGTGGACTTAGCAATCCCCCTACTCCTGGCATTTAGCCCTCACAGCAGGGCAAATGAGTGATGACGCAGCAGCATAATCACAGAGTCAAAGCTAGTGCTAGTGCATAACTTCCAGTTATGGCAAAACAGTAGCATCCCACTTGGGAAGATGCCACTCTCATTTCTTGCAACACAGCTCATAGTCTCAAAACAGGCCTAGTTAATCTGTGACAAATCCTAGGGCAGGAAGCAGACAAGTAGGATAAACTGACTTGCTGATAGCTGCACGGAGTCATCACACAGGTTCCACCATACTGAGATTGTCTGTTCCCTGAGCTGATCAAAAATGCAGAAATACTCAGAGATTGTTTTGGTAACCTAGTAAACATTAATTAAGCTAGGTCTATTGAATGTTAGATCTCTTGTATATAAAGGACTTATTGTTAATTAAATTATTACTGATCAGGAGTTTAACATATTATGTTTAACAGAAACATGGATTAAACCAAATGACTACAACAACCTTGTCTCACTGGCAGAGAAGGTGGGGTTGCAGTTATTCTAGGCATCTCACAAACCTGGAAAAAAATTCAATACACTTGCCATATATATGTACAAACATATGTAACCACAAAAATAAGTCTATCCAGTTGATTCTACTAATTATTATTTACAGACCCCCTCAGGGCCAGATTAGGAATTCCTTTGTGAATTTGCAGATTTCATCTCAAACCTGGTCGTCTCTTTAGACAAAGCATTAATTGTTGGAGACTTTAATATTCATTTCAATATCCCAAATCCCAAACTTTAGCATGAACAATTCCTCTCTGAACATAAGCATTACTTTCTCTATTTTGCACCCCTTCTGGGAGATTATTGATAAAACTCTGTGAAGTAGTTAACAAGGTATGGAGAAGAAACCCCAGAAAAATAGCTTGGATGTTAATACTACAAGATGGAATGTAAGGGGAATGCGAAAGCTGGACAAATTGAAACAATATTAAATACGATAAAATACCTGAAATCTAAAATAGTATTCCACTAGGAATCACATTTGATTGCTTCAGGCATATATTTATTGACCAAAAGATGGCCAGGTCAGGTATTTCACACTGCCGTAAATAGTCATGCTTGAATAGTTGTCACTCATACACAAATCAATACCTTTTCAAATCTTAAAATCAATCAAAGATCTATATGGAATATATACCCATTATTCAAGGTAAAATGTTGCCACAAAAAATAAACTTTATTAATATAAATGGCTCTAATGAAGATAATCCATGTTTGTTTGAAAAACTGTTAACCATATCTGCTTTGGAGGGACTTTACATTATAAGAGAGATTTTAACTCACACTGGACCCAGTTTTGGACAGAGCCACTTAAAGTGATACAACTACCGTACAAACGAGAAAAACACTGAGTACCTATATATAAGACCTAAGATTAAACGAAGTTTGGAGAACAAGAATTCAACCAGAACGGTATATTCTTGTTACTCAAGTTCATATATAAGTCTCTCGTGTATTAACTATTTCTCGGTGAACGAGTCTCGGTGAAGTTACTGCCTTATGTTAAAAATTGTTGGTACAATAGCATTGTAATTAGTGATCATGCAGCAGTCTCTATGGAGATTCAGCTGGGTTGGATTAAACATTGTTCAAAAAGATGGAGGTTACAAGTGTGTTTGTTGCAGGAACCAGCCTTTGTTAAATTTAGTGAAATTTGCATAGATAAAAATTTTGAACTAAATAATAATGAAACTAAACCAGTGTTATGTGGGAAGCATTCAAAGCTTAGATAAGAGGTGAAATTATTAGCTACACGAGCTCCAAAAATAAATGACAACCAAGAGCTACAATTACCAGAAAACCAAATTAAAAATGTTCAAATGAATTTTACCGCAATGACCCTGAAAAACTATATAACTTGTCTATTATGTGAGCTAGATATGATAAATTAACAACTGAGAGAGTAGAAAAGAATTTAATGTGAACTAATTAACCAATCAACTAATATGACCAAGGAGAAAAAGCAGTAAAATTTTTGGCCTGGAGGATCAATAAAACGCAAGCCGAAAGGATAATTAATAATATAAAGTCAATATCAGGCAACCAAACTGTGGAAACATTAGAAATAAATGAAAATTTGAGGAACTTTTAGAAATTACTGTAAAAATCAGACTATACAAGGAATGGAGAAGCTCAGCACACATTTCTTGATGAGTTGCAATTACATACTTTATCAGTGGAAGAAAAAACAGCACTCAATAGTCCATTGACAGTAGATGAGCTCTGTGAAGCTGTACATCTCAAAACCTTTTAGTTTACATTGCTCAACCAGACAGGGTTGTCCTCCATCTCCTCTACTTTTCAAATTAGCAATAGAACCCCTAGCCATGGCCATAAGCGGACATACAGGAATATCAGGTATTGTGACTTAAGGAATGGATCATCGCATCTCTTTATATTTTCAGATGATATACTTTTCATGACAGATTTAAAAAATAGCATTCCCAATTTGATTAAATTAATTGACAGTTTTGGAGAGTTTTCTGGATATAAAATTAATAATTCCAAATCAGTATTAATGTTTCTCAATGAAGAAGAAAGAAACAAAACCCACTACAAACCCTCCATTTATAACAACTACTGAAGGTTTCAGGTTCTTAGGTGTTAAAATTACCCCTGAGCTTAATAAAATAATTTAACAAACTTCAATAAAATAGACTTCATGTTAAAATTATTAATGAATTTTAGTGGTACACAACTGTTGTTTTTTTTGACCATATAACACAGTTACAGAAGCTAATTGTTTGTATCTATCCTGCGTCACCCAAATGAGAATGGGTTCCCCTTTGAGTTTGGTTTCTCTCAAGGTTTGTTCCTCATGTAGTCTCTGAGTTTTTCCCCTTGCCACAGGATTGCTCATTGGGGCTATATACAGTATATTTATAGATTAGTTTATAACCAGAATATATATTTTTGTGAATCTGCTTTTTGACAATGTCCAAAAATTTTTTATCGAATTTAATTAAGCATTGACAAAGTCACAAACCCTCTAATGTTACTATAAATGTCAGAATAGATTTTTTTTTTTTTTAATTTATGCAATGCATTTAAACATGTTACAAAGGCCCTATGTACGTATCCTTAGGATAAATTTTTCCCCAAAATTAATCTGATCCATTAAAAATTTATAATGGAATTAAAACTGATCCAAATTCCATATGGAGAAAACACAAACAGAAAAAGTGGTACTGTTTTGCAAATTTCCTGCATGCAAAATACAAAACATTTACTGAAATCAAGTGAGTGTGTGAGAGAGAATGTGTGCGTGTGTTACCTATCTGTGGAGCAGTACTTTCGTATCTGTCCTCTGATGAACTCGATTGTGAATATCTGTGGATTCTCAGCATCGCAGATAAGAGCAAAAACCTGCAACAGGACCAATACCATATTCATACAATATTATATTAGGGCTAGGCAATATGGCCAAAAAATGTTTTAACTTTACAAGTGATTGTAGATTATGTTTTTTGTTCTTATGTAATAAAATTTTAAAATTTCAAGTTTATTTATTTATTAGAATGGACTTTGGAAAAAATGTAGCTGTGGAAAAACAGTAACAGTGCCATTTATAGCAAATAGTGAAACAATGGGCTCTTTTAAATAAATCTGTAAAAAACAAACAAAAAAAACATTGCTTGCACTATTTACTATAGACAGCGATGTTACTATTTTGCTCAACTTGGAGAACTTCATTCTCTACATAGTAAATAGGGACCATGTCTATTGTGACATCACCACAACTGAAAAGTCAATTTGGTACACACATACACATATATTCACACATATTGGTCATGATCACTGTAGTGTGCCTTTCAGCCCTCACAATACTCAAATATTTTGGTCCTAATCTCATCCCCTTTATGTCTCATCATAAATAGTAGACACTATAAATTGTAGAAATATGCATGTGTTATCTGAGCTCCCACAGATTTTCAGGTAATGACAGACCAATATTCGGAGAATAAACCATATGTCCACCTTGTCAGGGACCTTAACCTTACAGTTAAATAAATTTTTTATTGTACTATTAAGATGGAAATTCATTTTCTCAAAGGTATGATGTCCCTTTCCTATTTATAATTTGAAGGCCAACAAATAAGTAAAATATTTTATGTAAACCGTGAAATGTCACATTCAGAAAACAGTGACATTTGGATGCAGTTTTTATTTGCATATTATAGACCTTCACTTAGCTATTCAACATACTAGATTATATATACAGATATTTCACAACATGATTAAATTATTATTTTAAAATATCAAGACAACAGGGTGGGCACATGGCAGGGTAGACACAAAGCATGACAAAATATGAAAATGAAAAGAAACATTTATTCACTTTTATTGCTACAATTTTTAAGAATGTGTCCTAATTAAGAACTTGGTAAAGAGTTGGTATTAATGAACTCTGAGTAATTAAAAACACAGTGTTTGATGAAGTATGCGCAATAACATGCTTTAGCAAGGGAGAGAAGAAGAAAAAAAGTTAAAAGAAGAAAAAAAAATGTATGCATAATGATGCTACACAATGTGACCTAACAAAGAATAATCAATAATTTAGACTAATATGACTGTTTGTGTGGTTGAGTCCATTATCAAAAGGATGATTAAATAAAATCCATCCACAAATTACCAACATATAAGTCCACCCTGCTGAGTCTAAGAGGCCAACAGGGTTGACATTTTGGGCTTCGGGTAGCATAATAGTTTACAACAAATTGTTCTAGCTAATTAGCTAGTCTGGTTGTTTGGCAGCTTCGGCAGAGCAAGTAAGGAAACTTGTACAAAGAAAATCTGTCAATAGGAAAGCCAATTTGTCTAAAGGAAACTCATCACCTCAGCCATTGAATTTCCCCACCATTGAAGAGAGAGAGAAAAAACTGTTGCTGTGATGTCACTAAAGTGGATGGGGCTATTCCACAATATGACAGGGTGGACGGTCATTAAAGGACTTAAACTCTCTTATTAAATACAAATATGATTTTTATTGCCAAATAATCAGAGCACTTAAGCTTATTTCTTATTAATAAGAAAACAAAAATTTTAAATTTAATGATTTTTCTATATTTTACTACATTGAAATTGAATAAGCAGTGCATGGGACACTGCAAAATACAGTTAAGGTCAGAATTATTAGCCCCCCTAAAGGGCCCCCTAATATATAAATGGAAATGACCCTAACAAAAACTGTTAATAATTGTATTGCTTCTAAAAGAATAAAGACAATATCTCCACAAAGTTTAATTAAGATATTCTATCGATGTGCTGAATTTTAAAAAGAAGAAAACTGAAAAACAACAAGGTCAAAATTATTAGCCCCCCTTGACATTTAATGGTCAATTGTGTGGCCTCTCTGTCTTACAACTGACAACAACCGCTCACTGTAGTTCTTAACTAGGTTGGCACATGTCTCTTGAGGCATACGAGCCCACTCTTCCATGGCAAATCGTTCCAGCTCATCCAGATTGCGTGGTTTTCAAGCATGGACATTGACCTTGAGCACCCGCCACAGATTCTCAATGGGATTGAGATCTGGGCTCTGTTAGGGCCACTCCAGGACCCTGATTTTGATGTCCTTTAAAAAGTTTGTGACCAACTTGGAGGTATGCTTTACATTATCTTGCTGAAAGATACACGGCACGGTGGTGCAGTGGTTAGCACTGTCGCCTCACAGCAAGAAGGTCCTGGGTTCGATCCCCGGGTCACCCAGG
>JAQQZR010001350.1:0-11448 GCA_030068235.1 Notoglanidium macrostoma
TCTATCTATCTATCTATCTATCTATCTATCTATCTATCTATCTATCTATCTATCTATCTATCTATCTATCGTTAACTTGGAAACTGTTTTTGACGCTAATTATGATGAAGCTCATGAATGCTGCATGACGCATGCTTTACCTCCCTCCCTCTTTTTTTTTGACCTCGGCTCTCGTTCTGTTTTTTTGTTCCTTTTCATCGATCCGTTCTTCAGAGTGAAGGTCACAGTGTGAGACTCATCTCAAAGTTTACAGGCAAATAAAAAGATATAAACGCATAAATGTGAGTGATACCTTGAAATATACTCGGTATGACACGCCATTAATGTCGGTGAAATACTTAGATAGATACTTAAAAATAGTTTAAGATCATTTTTAAAAAGAGCTGCATCATTATTGCTGGCTGGGTTTGAGTTTGTTAGGCTCTCTATACTCTGATTGTATATAAAATACTAGTAAAAAGAAATTATTCACTCGATATGTAATCGAAGGATGAACTTCCTTGAGGAAGTGTGTTTCGGCTTGTGTTTGTCCCTTGAGGATAAACGATAGTTTTCGGCTTGTGTTTGTCCAATTAAGGCTAAATTACAGACGAGGCCTGTTTGGGGGGAAAACCGCCATGCAGATATAGAGCGCATGGTTCACGCACTTTGACGGTATTTTATAGTATATTAATAAATGAAATGTTTTAAGTGTTAGCTGTGTGTAATAAAAAAAAAAAAAAAAGTATATTTCTTCTAACGTTTTAAATCGACTGGCATGCTGTATTCATCCGTCGAGCTAGTAAAGCTAGCTAGGAGCTAGTAAGCTAAAGCTAGCTAACGGTAGGCCTCAGAAATTCGTTGGCTAATTAACATATTGTTTAGCAGTTTTACCGAAAATGGAGTCGTAATATGTTTGGGGAGGTATATATAAAACAGAGTAAGGCCTTTTTTATCAGACTTTTATTGTAAAACCGTCGAATTTATGTCTACTATTTTAATCTATATTCGACGTCTCCTGTGCGTTTAGGCGTGTCGGGGCTTTCTGTTAAATTAAAAGATGAATAATGATTTTATTCTTATTTCAGCTCACAAAAAACTGTCTTCAGCTATGGAGGACTGGGAAGGCGACCAGGTAATGGGCTTCATTTAAAAACATTAGCATGCTAATGACTTCTGCTCCATTTATATTCAAATGCGAAAGAGTGACAAATTAAAGGAAAATGTGAGTTGTGCCACCAGAGGGGATCTGTATCTGCTCTTCTTTCAAATTGTTTTGTTTAAGGAGGTAGAAAGCCAGTTATCTGACAAATTCTAACCTAATGAGACTAATTAAAAAAAATTTTTTTTAAAAAAATAATAATAACTAAATGTTACCTGTAGTGTTATGCTGGAAACATCATAATCAGATTATCTTAATGTTAGTGTCATAATTTACGTTGCATTATACCCTGGAGATGAGAAATACTACTCTGGCTAGGTGTCTGATAACTGTGTGTAATGGGACATCTATGAAGTCGATCGGTTGGAAAAAATATTAATCACTGTCCATGTAAATGTGCTGGGAACTTTTGAATGGTAACCTTGGCAACCGTAGTGAATTATCTGTTGACTGGGAGTGTAAGCATCATATCCAAAACCAGCAAGGCCATCTACCACAAGGTACCCTTGTTGAGGACAAAAGTATACCACAAACACATTTGTTTCTGTGAAATGTGCTCATCGTGTGTTCTTTCCAGGCCTGTAAATATACAAACGTGTCTAAATGTTTGGGTAACAGGGTATAAGTGGAATAGCAGCCTTCGAGGTGTCCTGATATACAGAGTTAATGACCTTACGGAGATCCCGTGGAGATCTTAGCCTCTGCCTCATCCGTTAATTCCGTATAACGGGATACATCGGTGGCCGTCATCGCTTACATGAATATAACCTGGTTTATGTGCAATCAGTGAATTAAACTAGTCGACAACTTTTGAATTTTAAATTAAAATTGGCATTTCAGTGATTTAGTCTGTTATCCAATACTGGCACAAGAGACCTCAGTGACCTGCTTTCACTAGCAGATTTATTTTAGCACCTTGTGGTCGAAGATGAGAATTCTAGATTCAAGGTTTATCGTCATATACAGGTAACAATGTAGCCTCGTTACCCGTAATGAAATTCTTACACTCGTGTCCTCCCCCAACTTTACATAAATGTATATAAATTTAAAAAAAGTAAAAAGAAGGTACAATAATAAGAAAATAACATTACTAAAATTTGTTATGCTAGTTTAATATTTACAAGTATTAACAGTGCAAAATAATATGGTGAGGTATTTGGAGTGTGAGGTGCAAAATTGTGCAGTGAGGATTTAAAGTGGCATTTATTTAAAGTGACCTTGTGAAGAGTTCAGTAATGGAGGTGAGTGTATATTGGTGTGAAAGAATGTCAGCAGTTCAGAAGCCTGATGGCTTGTGGATAGAAACTGTCTCTGTGTCTGCTGGTGCGGGTCTGGATGCTTCTGTACCTCCTGCCTGACGGCAGGAGTGTGAAAAGACTGTGGCTCGGGTGGCTGGGATCAGAAAGGATCCACTGCGTCTTCCTCCTACAGCGCTGTCTGTAGAGGTCCTGCATGGCCGGTAGTTCAGTCCTGGTGATGCGCTGTGCTGATCTCGCCACCCTCTGGAGAGCTTTGTGGTCCAGAGCGTTACAGCTGCCATATCAGGTGGTGATACAGCCAGACAGAATACTCTCGATGGTTGCAGTCCGCACCCTGTGCGCTGCGCGGACCTCTCCGTTAACCCACGGCTTCTGGTCGGGGTAAGTCCGTACATTAACCCGCGGTACGACGTCATTGATGCATTTTGTGGATAAAGTCCGAATTGCAACAAGTTCCAACAAAGTCTGATTTGGGGCATAAATAAGTCTAAGCTTCTTTGCAGCTGTTCAACTGTTTTTGATTTTTTTTTGGTCTGCATGTTTAGACAACTACTGCAGAAATGATCAGCATTGCTGCACCTTTTGGTCTGAGCATGAAGTAACAGTGTAGAGTTTATTTTAAGTTTCTTAATAAGCAGCTTGTCCTAATAAGCATGATAAGCAAACATGGTATCACTAGAAAACATGACTATGTTGTTGCTCGGTTTTATTCCTCTTTGAAATGTGTTACTACATGTGTTGCTGCACATGAGGCTACTGCGACATTATGTGGGCTGCTGGCCACAGCTAGTGGACTGTATTTCTGTGAACTCTGATGTATGCGGCATGTAGTCATATGTGCTCCACTTAAAACAGGGAATGCAGTGAAAGAAAGTGGCAGCTTGAACCCCCAACTGTCTGAGCCATAACCATTGAGCTCCACTGCTCTAAGCTGGCTCTTATTTAGGTTTTGGTGCCAACCAAGGTTCCAGCAGCAATTTCAAAATACAATTCATAATCACAAAATATATGGTTGAGGGCCAAAGCATACATTTTTCATTTCACGACTCAGGAAGCATTTAATATCTGGGCTAAATATGACTTGATACAAAATATGGCAAGTAGTAGCATTCAGACATCTCATGAACATTTCAGTTCCCATTGAGGAGAGGCTGTGTGGACGGCTAGAGGAAAAAAATGTTGCAGCCAGTGCATTTTTTAAATTTATTTTTTAAAGAGAGGGCACTGCTGTTTTTTGTTTTTTTTGTGCGGCTGCTCCAAGGTGCAAATCTGAACTGTTTCAGAAAGACACTGGAATCATCGCCGTCGCTCCTTTTCATGGTGATATGGTTTCAAGATATTGTTGTCATAGAAACAAACCCAACAAGCAGCGTTTTGTTTATGAAGTGCTTGGATTAAGCCAGCTCTTTTTCTGCCAAAGAAAAATGCTATATGGGCACACGCCCGAAGCACTTCCGAGCACCATGCCTATGCTTTTCTGCCGGGGGGGGGTTAGAAGGGTCCTCCATCAGTTAGAAGGAATCTATTATTTTGCAATGACTTTTCACACTAAGGGAGCCAAATAAGTGGAGCCAAATCATGCCAGCAAAATGCCCCGACCCTACCCCAACCCTTTCCAAGGGTATAACGGCCGTCAGGTTATTTAGATTAATAATACAATCATACCAGCAAAAAGCCACCACAACCCTTTTTGATGGTATAACAAGCATCACGTTTTGTCACCTGTCACAATCTGTAGATTAATAATGTATAAAGAGAACAAATGTAACTGAAACATAAACAGTGAAATTACTTTCAAACATGCCGTTGCTGATGATCAGGTGGCTGTATCGTGTGCATGACCAAGCTGCGAGGTGGGCTTCAGAAGTCCTGATTTCAGTTATGTAGCATTGCGTAACCGTATAATTAGAGCTTGGAAATATCTTTTATTCATCGTATTGAACGTGAACATTTGGATAACAATTTTAAAAGAAGAAACTGCATTCCAGAGACTACATGCAGTAGGGGCTTATTGTATATTCTCTTTTAATATGCAAAATCAACACTCATTTTTTCAGAATCCTCTGTGTCGAACCCCTTATAATATCTCCGTGATTAAGTAGTGCAATATAAACCAGGCCCTAAGAGTTTTGTGTTCAATAGAGGTTGAGGTATTTTTTTTATATATATATAAATAGTGCGATAATGGATATATGTGATGTAATCAACCTGCAGGATGTTGATGGTCATGTTTTAACATGTGTTTGCCTTCTCCTCAGAGCC
Organism: Notoglanidium macrostoma; assembly: GCA_030068235.1. NCBI lineage: Eukaryota > Metazoa > Chordata > Actinopteri > Siluriformes > Auchenoglanididae > Notoglanidium > Notoglanidium macrostoma. Next base: position 4,663 of record JAQQZR010001350.1, read on the forward strand.
CTGTCGTGACCAACATGACTTACGGTAAAATATTTCACTGATCATAAAATATCTCTGAAGGTGAAAGTAACTAGAAATGTAGCAGTTAAGCAAATTTGATGCGGATCTGAAGAATCCCACGTTTACTGAATTCATTGACGTGCAAAATGTCTGTTCCTGTAAGCGTATGGCAACATCGAGACAGCATCTGCTTGGTCGTGTAACGTTTCCGATGTGTACTAATAATAAAAACTATGTATTCATGTACATATTAAACATTGCAATGTATATTTTATGGATAGAACGTCATGGACAGGGGTTTTGGGATGGAGGTACGTTTTCAGCATTTAGTGCACTAATTCATTATTTAAATAGTATAGTTTGGAATCATTTGCATATACTTTTCTGATACAAATCTTGCGCTTTGACCTGTCAAGGGCTGTTTTATTCTCAGGTTAACTGTTTGTGACAAATGAAATGGAAGTTCTCTCCTTCACTTTAGTTGATGTTAAGAAATAAAGAAATTGGCTGGGTGAAACCTTGCTCTGTGTGGGATTTGTGCAATTTCCTCTGAAATGCAATAAGAGAAATTAAATATAATTTTAAGTGGGCTTACAACTTTGTTTTTCCATGTGTAGGCTGAGACTTGCATGGAATTGCCCATATATATATATCAAGGTCACTTGGTTTTTGCGTGTGTGTGTGTGTGTGTGATATATATTTATATATATGGGGGGGTGTATGGGTAACTTTATTGTTTATGCTTTTGATATTTATGCATTATGAATTTTTGATGAATTTGAATTCATCAGGGAGTGCTGGGAGCTCGGGGACTAGTGGAAGCCAACAAAACAGCTTCAAAAGCATCACAAACTGTAGGCAGTAATAAATATTATCAGATTTAATTTGTACATTACGCATAGTTGACTGTTTCTCTTGTCATACATCTTATTGTTTGGCTAAATAATCCAATAAGTTGACACTTATGTATACCATTTGGCCAAATGTATGTGGACACCTGACCATCACATGCCTGTGTGACCATTCCCAAACCATGGGTGTTAACACAGTTGGACCATTTTGTTTTTATAGTAATCTTCACTAGATTTTGAAATGTGCTGTCTGCTCAGGCCTCTCGAGTTTTTCCACATCAGCTTTGGCGAACTGTTTTTGTGGACCTTGTTTTGTTCACAGGAGCATTGTCATGCTGAAACTTTGGGCCCTTTAGTTCCAGTAAAGGGTAAAGCAGTATTAATGCTACGGCATACAAAGACTTCCTAAACCGCTGTGTGCGTCCAACTTTGTGGCAACAGTTTGGGGAAGGCCTACATATGGATGTGATGGACAAGTGTCCACATACTTGTGGCCATGTAGTGTTTCTATATGATCTAATGTGTGTTGGTAGATGAAAAGGGAAGTACTTGGAAAAGTGGCAGCGGTGGTTTTGGGACTCAAGGTGGAAACAGGGGTGAGCAAATTGATCCATGTTGTATAAGCCTCAAATCACCGATGTTAAATGCTTGTCAGATTATTCAAAATGTTTCCAACGCCAGGTCAGGGCTTTAGGAGAGGAGGTGGAGGCTTCAAGAGCTTCAGTTCAGGTGCACTTTCCCACCCTTCTTCACTTGCTTGTTTGATGTTCATCATGAGATATATTGGTTTGCTTTACTCTTTGTGTTTCTACGCAGGAAATTATGAAAATGAAAAGGAAGAAGGTTGGTAGGCTTGATTTCATTTTAACCCTATACGCAGCACACTACTGTGACAAATGTAACACCGTGCTGCTGTTCTTGGTTGTAGTTGATGGTGGCAGCTCCTGGAAGAGTGGTGGTGAAGAATTCGGGGGAAGAGGAGGCAGAGGCAAGTTGTTAGGGCCCAGTTTGGGTATAACAACTCCACGTAGCTCTTTACTGATCTTTAAAATTGTGACGGCAGGTCGAGGAGGTAGAGGAAGAGGAGGATTTAGAAATTCCTTCAACTCTGGTAGCTTCATTCCATCTAATTGTTGAATTAGTTTTAGCCATAGTGTGCATGTTAACATCAAGTTATTTTCTCTTTATCAGAAGGTGATGAAAATGGCGATGATGTAGGTAAGAGGCCCAACAGTTTCATCAGTGTATAAGACCAATGAATATTTCTGATAATGTGCTCATTAATTTTTTATTGCAGGTTTCAAAAGTGACTTTGGTGGCAGAGGTGGGCGTGGGGGAAGAGGAGGCCGTGGAGCTTTCCGACAAGGTAAGAACAAATAGGGTTTAGAGCAGGTAAGCACACAACAGGCCAGTTTGTATTTACCTGTTCAAACAAACCATATTCAATTCCCCATCACCGAATTGTGTTCCATTCATCCTCATGTAGAGGATTGTTTAACAAAGTTGATAAATAAAGTATTGCTGGTCTTTACCACTTACATTGTAATACTTTCTGCATGCATTCTTAGGTGATGAAGAAGGCAGGAGACGCTTTGACGGAGGTGGAGGTGATGCCGTCTTGCATAATTCTTGTGCATGTCATGCACGACTCAAATTGGCTTGAAAATGTGTGCATGAAGGAGGTTTTAAAGAACTGTCGCTTTTAAGCCCTATCCGGATGGATTTCGCAGGCGTTCCTCTCTGATTTTATTACTGTCCAGATCTGCCATGTCCGTGACCATGTGATGCGAACATCTGAGTTTGTAGAAGGGCCAACTCGCTAGAAACTCACTGCTCCTGGGGTAATTTTGTCATCCCCATGCGAGATTTTTTTTTATATCACATTTTATAACACTGATAAACCAAACCAATCCGAATAGGGCTTTAATGTTAGGGTTGCCTGGTACCGTGTGCGAGTACTATTCTTCCTACATCCCCACTGGCCTGCGCTCATATTGCATTCCGTGCCCCAAGTATGCTTACTTCATCACAATGCTGTAGACAAGCAGTCCTGTATAGTACGATGGAGGCTGTTTTTACGTTGTGGCTTATTTGGAGTCCTTTTTGGCGCAGTGACGCACCGTCCACTCGCACGCAACGCAGATTGATCAGTCGTGCAACGCAGTGATTTTCAGCAAATCGTTCTGCGGAGGCAGCTGATGTTGAGTGATTTTTGCAGCTGTACTTTGACAGTTCACGTCATTTACATATTCTCTTATGAATTGAAAAGTGCTACCCTTAGTGTCTGAGTTCCGTGCTTGGGCGCGGTTAGAGACGATGCTGGTGCATTTTGTTCGCAAGTCCAATTGCAGTGTGCCTGAGCCCACCTCTTTAAACATGCCAGGGCATGGTACGCAATGATAACACTAGTCAAATGAATTGGGGTCAAACATGCTCAGCCATAGTGCGGATCACTTAGTGTGAGTACGCCTTTGGATTGTCCTTACATTTCCATGTGTTTAACTATGTTTAGGATATAGAGGACGGGATGAGGAGGTGTTTTCTAAAGGCAAGATCTTATTGTATCTCTGACTATAATTATAAGGTGTACTTGTGCTTTGAGCCTTTTGTTTTTTTTTTTTTTTTGTTGTTTTTTTTTTAAAACTACATACTGTTTATTCATCAGGCTCACAGAAGGATAATGAGGGAAACGGAGTTGAATGGACTGCAGGTCTGTAATTCCTCACCCCATTAGGACCTCAGACACTATTAAATGTCCATCACTATCAAATCTGAAAAAAAAAAAAAAACATTTGTCTTTATCCTGCAGGGCCCAAGGTCAGCTATGTACCTCCACCACCACCAGAAGAAGAAAACTCCATTTTTGCCCACTATTCGACAGGTATTAACTTTGACAAGTATGATGACATCCTTGTAGATGTAAGTGGAAGCAACCCACCCAAAGCAATCATGGTGAGTAGGGATCTTCATTTCTTATCTCTCTACTCCATTGTCAATCTTTTTTTTTTTCTTCTATAATTTATTTATTTATTTATTTGGTCTGTGAAGTGGTTTGGTCCCTTGGGACATTTTTTTGGCCCTACTAGACTTTTGAAGAAGCACAATTCTGCGAGACTCTGAACAGAAATCTTACCAAGTCAGGATACGTGAAGCCTACTCCTGTTCAGAAGCATGGTATTCCCATCATATTTGCTGGAAGGGATCTTATGGCTTGCGCCCAGACTGGATCTGGAAAAACGGTGAGCACTCGCTCAGCTATACGGCATATGGTTTGTTTATTAACAGCACGCTTAATGGCTTATCTGATGTGATCATCTTTTTTAGAGACCATTTACTTGCTTGCACAACACATGCTTTCTGTTGGCACCCGTATAAAATATTAAACACACTTGCTGTGCCGATTAGCTAGTGAAACACTCAAAAGTGCTATTATGAGTCATTTACAGTCAATTCCTAGATGTAGACCTAGTGTTACTCTGAATGCGAATTATGTTGAAATACACTTAAGATTGCGAGTATCATCAGTGTTCTAGCAATTACAAACTCTGAGTAGAAGCAGCTGATCACAGCTTTAAAATGGTGCAGTTTGTCACTTTTAAGAGCTTTACACATACAGCATGATTTTATTATTATTATTTTTTTTTTATCTGTGAATGAACTCATGTCGAAAATGAATGCTCTTGGGCCAGAAAGGTGGGGGTATTTTTCGTTTGCTCCCCCCCAAACATTGTCCTTAAACGGAATTCTTTCAACCACACTGCTGCAGGCATGGTGGCGTCTCTCATTCATTTCGTGTCTCAACACCCAGCACTGTTTGATGAGGGCAACAAAAATTGTAAATACAATAACTTTAAAGACAACGTCTGGGTAAAAAATAGGAGAGGCGCTCTGCAAAGAAAATGGTTGGTGTACAGTCCTGGTCTGTAGCTTACTTTATGATGTGGTGAAGATGATTCCATCGTCACACGATTATTTTTGTGGAATGCTCATGTAACTGCGTTGCCTTTCAATTGAAAATTAATCTTATGTTAAAGTTTCAATTATGTATTTATTTTTGAACTTTTGCATCTCTTGTCTGTCATTCTGTATGTGTGAAGACCTTAACCGCAATTTAATTTGTTTTTGTAGACATTATGCAAAAGGATTTTCTGCAGGATTTCAAAGATGCAGCAGTGCTGGTTTTTTTTGTTTTGTTTTGTTTTTACTGATGTGATGCATATCATGTAATAAACATCTTGAAGAATTGTTTTACTCTGATTTGCTGCAGTTGTGCTGATTGCCCATTGTAAATGATCTTGGAGGAAGTCATTGCCCTAAGTGGTTAAAACCGGATAAATGTACTGTGTGGATTAGCTGTCTGTATGGTCTTTCCATTTCACTTTTTTTTTTTTTTTTGGGGGGGGGGGGGGTCATCCTCAGGCCGCCTTCCTGCTTCCTATCCTCCAGTGTCTGATGAGCGACGGTGTAGCAGCCAGCAAATTCAGTGAGATGCAGAAGCCTGAAGTAATCATCGTGGCTCCCACCAGGGAACTCATTAATCAGATTTACTTAGAGGCTCGCAAGTTTGCTTATGGGTATTAATCTGCCTCAGACATTTCAATATTATATATCGATAATATAATATTTTTGTTCACTCTTATCATGGTGTTATGCATATTAAATACTGTCATTTCTGCACATTCATTATTACCTTGCTTCAGGTGCTTGGTTATAGGATTAATGTTGTGGTGTAATGAAGTGTAGAACTGTGATGTAAATTAACTAAAAAAAACTGAAATACATTTGGAAATCTCTTCTAGCACTTGTGTGCGTCCTGTTGTCGTTTATGGAGGCACGAGCACAGGATTTACGATCCGAGAAGTGCTGAAGGGTTGTAACGTGTTGTGTGGGACCCCCGGAAGATTGCTCGATATTCTTGCTCGTGGGAAGGTAATTTACATTATGTATTTGTGAGTTGATTACGTGTTGTCTTTGTAGATGAGCAAGTATTTGAGGTAAAATTCAGAACATTTGTATTTGTGTAGTATTACCTTGAGATGCGCACTTTTACTTTCAGTAACTGAATACTAGTTAAGAAGTACCATAAAATATCTCTGGCTGCAAACAGCTGATGGTTTCATAATTTATTATACATGAGAATGAATCAACAATTTAATGAATCAGTTAACTGTGGCTTACAAATGACTGGCAGTAATATTGCTTGGTTTACTTTTTCTCATTAACATGAAGCAAAACTGGAAGGAACATTATTAAACATCCTTTAATCTAATGATTATTCGCTGTTACAGTAACTGTAACCCATATGAATTTGTAAATTGATTTTCAATAAAAGCACAAGATTTAAATGGAGCTTTTCTCTACCACTGTCTAAAAAAAGTCACACAGTTAAATTTGAGATTGCGAAACATTACCAAAGCACTTGCTGATTTTCTAGTGTAATAGGATGCGAATGTAATATGATGCTGTAATGTCAGTCGTTTAAGATATTTCGTTCACCAAGCAGGAGCTTTCAGCTACTTTCGTTTTTAGTGCTTGTGTCTCTCAGACTCCATTATAGTGTCTTCAGGATTTCTGACTCCTCTAATCTTGCCATATTATGGCATCAATGTTCATTTATTGGACATGTATACATGAACTCCACACAAAATGATGTTCAATTTTTTTTTCAGCGTTCAGTCTGGCCTTGCCCCTTCAACTTCTTGTTATTTAAGCATTAAAACTTTGCTGCAAATGAAATCTGTTTGGCTGTTTTTTTGTGTGTGTTCTTTAAATGTGTCTCAACAGTGTTGGGCTGGAAACAGTTTTGCGTGTACAACTGTGGTGCAACAGTAACAGTGCTGCTGCTTATTAGATTTTATCCAGGAATTTCGGCCCATTTCTTTTTTTGATAGAAAGACACATGGACAATTTTTCATAATCAATAAACAGTATAGAT
>JAQQZR010001351.1:0-11448 GCA_030068235.1 Notoglanidium macrostoma
CATATTTATTATACTCTGCTGCTAACTATATTTAAGTAATTTACACTTACATTTTGTGAAACAACACCGCAAATGTAGGACACTGCAATATTTAACGCTGTGAAATATTTGACTCTGCAATATTTGACTTTTTTTCTTTTTCTGTGCAATATATATGCATTCTTGAATTGTATGGTCTGAATGACAATAAAGTTCACTTTGACTTTGACTTTGAAAATCCACGAGGCAGGCAGAGGTATGAAAACGGCAGGCAGAAGAGTAATCCAAAAACACAAACTAGGCCAGATGATCGGCAAACAGAAGGTCATAGAACATCCAGAAAACACTAACAGAAAACGGAGTCCAAAAACACAGGCATAGCAAACACAGGCATAACAAACACGGGAATAACGCTCGGCAATAGCAGCCGTTACTAGACTAATGCTTTGCGCCTAAACAGAGTCCTTTTAAGCATGGGCATTATTGTTCCTGGATTGGAGGCACCGGCATCGAATTACTGGTTACATGATCTGGCTGGGCGTGTGTGCTCGTGGGAACTGTAGTCCTCTATCAGAAGCACTACACGCGCGGCCGAGTCCATCGGGCGCGCTCGTGTGTGCCATGAGGAGCAGGTCCTGACACACAGACCCTAATTATGTGGCTCAAAAATCTGGAATAAAACAATAATTCAACTTTTCGTCTACCCTTCAGGGCTAGATAAGAGACTTGAAATCTAGAATGTCTGCAAAATATGACAGAAGTTTAAAAAAAATAATAAAAATTTCTTTTAATGTTTATATGACTAACAAAGTTTTCTTTTTAATGCTCAGGTTATCAGACACCGCTGTGCCTGGGCCTGTGCACAGCAGAAGCCTGTGTCCTCAAATTATAATATGAATATAATCTTATATATTAAATAATAATATAAATATAATTAGTGTTATTATAAATTATAAATACATAATAATATAATATATATTAATAATATTAAAACATTATTATAGTTGTGTTTACTATATAGCCTTTTTTTTTTTAAATGCAATGGACACAGATTGTGGCTATTAAGTCCTTCTTTCATCAGCAGACTTGACAGGCAGGTTTTCATTTGCTATGCGGTGTTTCAAATAATTTAGAACATTTAAAAAAAATCCCAGATCAAATTTTTTGTGGATACTGTTTGAATGGTTTCTGCTCCACTAACCTTTATTGTTGTGCTAGGAGGTGAAGGTGCGACGTTGTTTCAGAGAGTGATGGTTAATAAATACAGTTCTAACAGAAACAGGACGTACTGTCTGCAATTGCCAAAGTATCTATACACACAGTTGAACATACACTATATTCTGCCCAAGAGGGAATTATTTATTATATTTTAGGATATTAATGTTTTACTGCAGTGTGTGGCCTTCATCCCTTCAGTTGTAAAACTGGTGGCTTTAGGCAGCTGCACAAAGAGAGAGATTGATATGTACCTATTTATCTCATGCACACATATTTGTCAAATATTGAATATTTTTTTCATTTTGCACTTATAACACACTTTTGATTACTGATTTGCAACTGTTTGTTCTCGGTTTGTTTTAAATATTTTTACATTACTCACTCCTTGGCATGTGTTTACACTTGGTTTTAAAACGCATCCTGGATGATTGGATCATCAGTGGACAGCCGAGACACACTACTATTTACACCTGTGTCAATGACCCCGTTTACATTTGGTATTAAAATGCTTCTTTGGTTATATAATCACAACTGGACAGCGCTAAATACAAGTGTAAATGACCTCCAGGACGCATTCAAGATGCATTCGCTCAAGCCACTTGCAGAGGTGGTCTGGGACAGATTTAACCACATATCTTCTGTAGTGTAAATGCTCATGAATCCCAATGCATCTGCAACACAAACATAACAGGAAAATATGTCATTAATGCTGGACGCGGTGGTTGTTTTGGTAACAGCGCGACACGCTAGAAAAAAATCGAGAGGAGCACCGATGTACCCGGTTGGAGTGCAAGAAAATTATGAAAGTATGTTGCAGGTTTTGGACACCAGTGGTCAGCTGAACACCTTGGAGACACATGATAAACACAGATGTAAACAGCGATGTGTCTTGGCAGTCCATTTGTGACCATTTGTGAATGCTCAAGACGCATTTTATAACCAAGTGTAAACAGGGCCTGTCATGCATCTCCAAGGTCTCCAGCTGACCACTGGTGTCCAGATTTCATTACTGCTTATGGCACTTTTCCTGTTATATCCTTGTTGGGGATTCATGTGGAGGCATTTGCATTTGCACTCCATTGCTGATTCCATAGCTGAAGAGTTCCAAACTTCCACTGGCATTAATGTAAGCACAAAAATTGTGCGGCAGGAGCTTCATGGAATAGGTTTCCACGGCCGAGCTGCTGCATGCAAGCCCCACATCACCAAATTCAATGCCAAGCTTCAGATGGAGAGGTGTAAAGCACACCGCCACTGGACTGTGGAGCAGTGGAAACATTCTATGGAGTGACGAATCATCCTCTGTTTGGCAGTCAGATGGGTGAGTCTGGGTTTGGCGGACACCGGGCGAAAGTTACCTGCCAGTTTGGTGAAGGAGGGATAATGGTGTGGGGCTGTTAAGGGTTTGGGCTAGGCCCCTTACTTCCAGTGAAGGCAACCTTAATGCTTCAGCATACCAAGCCATTTTGGACAATGCTATGCTTCCAACTTTGTGGTCACAGTTTGGGAAAGGCCCTTTTCTATTCCAGCATGACTGTGCCCCAGTGCACAAAGCCAGGTCCATAAACACATTGTTGGATGAGTTCGGTGTGGAAGAACTTGACAGGCCCACACAGAGCCCTGACCTCAACCCCATCGAACACCTTCGGGATGAACTGGAATCGTCCAGCATCTCGTCCAGCATCAGTGCCTGTCCTCATAAATGCTGGGCATTAAGAATGCCAATGAATGGGCACAAATTCCCACAGAAACACTCCAAAATCTTGTGGAAAGCCTTTCAAGAAGAGTGGAAGCTGTTATAGCTGCAAAGAAGGGACCAACTTCACATTAAAGCCTATGTATTTGAATGCAATGTCATTGAAGTCCCTGTTCACGTAATGGTCAGGTGTCGCAATACTTTTGTTCATATAGTGTATCTGATTTCTTTGAATGGTAGAGTTTTAACCTGTATTTGTAGATGTGTTCATAGACAATGGTTTTCAGAAGTGTTCCTGAGCCGATGCAGTGACTTTCATTACAAAATTGATTCTGTTTTTAATGCAGTGTCTCTTGAGGGCCTGAAGATCATGGCCATCCAATATTGGTTTTTGGCCTTGTTCCTTGTACAGAGATTTCTCCATATTCTCTGTATATGTTATTGATATTTTGTACTGTAGAAATGTACTGTGTTTTGTACTGTGTTAAATGTGGTGCTGGCATCAGACAACATGTTGTCTTTGTTCTATTTTCAATTAAATATGGGTTTACATTATTTGCAAATCATCATAGTCTGTTTTTAGTTACATTTTACACACTGTCCCATCTGTTTTTGGAAACAGGGTTGTACTTGTTCTTGTATGTAAGAGCATCAAAAGGAGACAGGCAAAGAGAAGAAAAACAAGTGAAAGAAAGCCATCCACAAAGGCTGCATCAGAAAACTGCAACATGTTGTTGTAAAGAATCCTCAGACAGGAAGAACCACGTAATCAGCACAATTTCCCCCTAACCCGGAAGAACGACCTCACCTGCACTCTGCACATGAGCCAGCTCCCCACCTCCCTTATTTTCTCACATTTTGTATGATATGCTGACTTGCACCGAGAACATTAAAGAACACTCCACTGTTTTGCGCTCCCTACAGTTGTCTCCAGTGTGTGTTTGTTCTAGCGCCATAGTGCTTGCTCACACTTTTAAAAAAGTAGTTAAAAAAATTTGGAAAACATCTTAAAGATGATTTCATGTGGATTAATGGTTTAATGGAGTTGGCTATTAAGGTTAATAAAGTTTTCACATTTCCCAATAACTTGTTCAAAAACAGGATGACATTTCCTCTTTGTGACAATCTCTCATATTAACATAGAGCCAATAACATTTTAATTCTGGACACCTTAGCAAAGGGGTCTCCTATTATACAAAGGCCAAGGTGTATTTATACAGGTCTAGGAATTTACAATTTGTTTACCTTTTATAGTAAAGGGAGACGTTTGTTTGTATTTTCTCACATCATGTCACTAGATTTTGTAAACACTTTATGATAGATGTTTGCATTTATTTGAGGATAATAGCAACCAGATTTGAGATTTCCTGAATTACTCGTGACAAAGGCCTGACTTTAATGCCTACAGATGGCCCAGAAGAGGCTCCTCTTCTATTTCCTGTGTTAAACAAAACCATCCCAGACCACAATGGTCATATTTAAGGGCAGATGTTCCATAAAGAGTCTCTGTTTTTATCCTGATTTACAAACTTCATAACCACAGCTGTTCTGGGGGGGTTAAATTGGTTTGTGCTATAGTGAATTATTGATTGTGCTTCTCCACAGTGACTGCATGTAGTGGTCTATGCATGGGAAAATATGAATCTAACATAATAACTATTATTTAGAGCTGGTTCTTTACTTGAGACTGTATGATGTTCAATAAAGGTGATTGAAATATAATAAAAATAATCTAATGTTTTTTTCCCCAATATAGGTGATTAACATGACCAAGATTATACATACAAAAGAACACATTGTTTTGAATCTACCTTATAATATAGGTCTAAGGGCAGTGGTTGAATTTTAAGGATAGTCTCAGTATTAGGCAGACATGAGAAAGCTGCTTAGCAAAGGCGTTTTATGCAGTTTCTAATGACAACAGAGGAGCAATACACTGGTTACTTATACTGTCTTATTTAGAAAAGCAATTAGAAAAAAAAATGAAATCTAGAAATGTTCAACATTAAACCCATCGAGGGTTTTTCAGCTGCGTAAACTTTTAAATGTTCTACGTAGAACCCTACAATAGTGTGTCCCTAACATAAAGGGTTCTAGGTAGAACTCATTATCTTTATCTTTATCATTAACAATCCAAAGAACCCTTGAGTATAAGGGTTTTGTTGTATCCATGTGAGATCACTAGAAACTGAGTCACTTTTATAGGTAAAGCTTAAACACAAACTATTCCTGAAAAATTTATACAGAGTTAGAGCTTAATTTAGCAACACATTTTACTGAAGAATTCATTAAATGCTCTACAATAATGTTTATTGCGCCAGCAGCTACTCTTAGACTGCCATTATAATTTAGTCTTGAGTAAAATTGTTTGTAGTACCATAAGTTTTCTCAGTACTAAAAAGTGTCAAACAAAATGCAGAAATCAATGTCTGTGATAATGAATACAAATGCAACTGATAAAAAACAGGTTTAAAAGCACTGTTATTGTTCCTTTATGAACTTGTGTTTCTGTAGTTATGAACTTTGTATTAAACAGTTTCTTATAATGGCATGAATTATATGCAAATAATAGCTTACATGATTTTCTTTGCAGGAGTGCTCCAGATATGGACATCCACCTCAATATTCCAAAACAAAAACAGCTGCTCTAATAACTATGAAATAAATGAAACGTTTATTCACATTTGAATACGAACGCAGTCTGCCAGCAAAACTTTGCACTTAAAAGCTATAATTCAAGTTAATTCAATTTTCATGAAGTTTTTTTTATTATACGATCAATCATCCAGGTTCATCAAAGAATTCAGACATTCAGATGTAATTTCTTTTTTATGACACTGCAGAAGCCAGGTTTAACCACTTCAATTCAATTATTTACTTGATGTAAAGTACTGAGAGAACACAGGGAGACCACCTTTTTCTGCCAGTTTTTTTTCCAAATGTTGAACCTTTTTTTTTTAAATTCCAGACTGCCTCGTAACTTAAATAAATTTGTTTTGTGAGCTTTTTAACACCGCTTGTAAATATCTGTAAACTCTGTGACTGCTGGGATTTGGGACGTTGCTGTAATTGCCTTAAGTGTGGGAACAAGGCTGGTTTTGTAAACAGTTTAGGGCCTTCATCACCCCAATGCATGGCCAACTGCCTTGATTATTTCTGTTGTTTCACTTGGAAAAGTTTCAGCATAGCCTCAGAGAATATGATTTCCTGGTAAGGACTACTGGCTCTTTGTAGAGATATACATCTGTTTCCCTTCGCATTGTTGAGAAATTAGGTAGACTGATGCCTTGACCATCATGTTTTTTTTCCTTCTTGAATCATTCAGGTAACTTAACATTCTCCTACTTCACAGCAACAGAGTGTTGCCGTATCAAAATTCTGCTTTATTGCCACTTCTGCATTAAAAAGGCTAACAGAGTGTGTGTGAAAGAAGGACTGATATTGCAATTTATTAAGGAGGAATGGAAGGAAGATCAGAATCACTTTGTTGGAGTGGGATGTTTCTCCATATGAGACTGGGACTTAATCATCCTGAGAGCTTCCAGATCCCATAGAACTGATGAACCGGTGCTATGTAAACAGAAACAGGACCCGAGAATGATGTGAAAGCCGAAGTCTGTGAGTATATGGTTTAATGTGCTATGCGCAGGGATTATATAGACTCTCTCTTATAATTCTCCTGGTAACATTCACTATTAAAAAAAAAGGCGTAAATAGATAAATAGTATGATTCCAAGCAAGATTGGTAGCCACGACAAATTAGTATTTAAAGGCAGGCGATTTCACCCGATTGTTGTTTGGTGTAGCCGAGCGTGAGACGAGAGGGAGGGAGAAAAGAGAAAAAGAACTGCCCCTTATTCCGCTCGTGCATTTTTAACGGCGTTGTGGAACTTTGCAGGTTGTCGCTATGACTCCTGGGCTATACCGTTACATCCCGCACAGCCTGCGAGCAGCAGCTCCGCAAAACTCACCCCGAGCCGGCCCAAAGAAAAAGGAGGAGACACAGTAGCTACAGGTAGTTCTTCATCGTCTAGCTTCACATTGCTGCTACGCAAGAGTAAATAAACGCATGGACCTGCCTGTGAATCCGGTGACTTTCATTGCTCTTTCAATACCTTTACACATGCTTTTATTCTTGGATTTTTGGATGCAAATCTCCATTTTAATTCTGCATGTTCTATTTTCACACCAAGAGCAAAAGACGTGTTTTTTTCTATTGAGGTCAGTCTTATTTTAAGCCAGAATATCCATTCGAATTTAAGGTTCAGATTAAGCTGACTTTTAAAGTTGTGCTTTCCTTTATTGGCTGAAGGCGTGCAAAAGTTTCTGAAATGACGCTGAATACACAGAGAGAGGGTAGAGAGGTGGTGAGGAGAAGGGCCAGTACTCCAATCCCCTCCTCTCGGCATGGAGTAATACACGGAGAACCTCAGCATCCTCCACTCGCCCAATCTGCTTCCTACCAGGCTGGAGACACAAAACTCCACCTGCAAGCTCACTGGTCCTCTGACTCGGAGGAGTCTGACAGCTCAGGCTACGAGTGTCTCTACCGGGTCATCCTACTGGGTGATCACGGAGTCGGCAAGTCCAGTCTCGCCAGCATCTTTGCTGGAATCCAAGAAAAAGAAGCCCACAACTGCATAGGCGGTGAGTCCACTTAAAAGCCTGCATATAATCTAAAACTGTGGTTGTAAAAATGGGGTTTGAGGAACCACCACACCCCCCCCCATTATCAAATTTTTTATATTTTTAATTGAGTTGTGTTGAGTTGACACTTGAATTAATTTGATACAAACCCCAGAAGCTAAAACAAAAGTAGGCCTAAAATTGATGTTAAAATGTTAAGTTAAAAAAAAGAGACCTCTATGGTTATAATGACAAAATATTATTGTACACATTTACATAATGATTGTGAAATAAATCTGTACTAAAGGTGTCCATGGAATTTGTTTTACAGTTAAGGATGTCTTTGGCTACAAAATGTTTGAGATCCTGTACTGTATTGCAAAAGCAGAGGTGGTAAAAGTACCCAATTAAAAGTACAAGTAAATGTGCAATTAGCCTACTAATGTAAATATTCTGGTAAATGTAATGCTTCACAAACATATAAACTCTTCAACTTACTTTCAAGAAAGATTCACATAAGTAAAAAACATTTGCCTCAAATCACAAAATGATTTTACTTGCTTATGATACAACCCCATTTCCAAAAAAGGAATGTGAATTTCATGCCAGTAACACATTTCCAAAACATTGGGACAGGTGCATGTTTCCCAATGCATTGAGTCACCTCTTCTTTTTAACAACCTGTAAATGTTGGGAACTGAGGAGACCAGTTGCTGGATTTTTTAAAGAGAAATGTGGTCCAATTCTGGCCGGATATGGGATTTCAGCTGCCAACAGTTTGGGGTCTCCTTTGTCGTATTTTTTATATTTCATGATGTGCCTAATGTATTGAGTGGGTGACCAGTCTAGACTGCAGATAGGCCAGTTTAGCATCCAGACTCTTCTAGTATGGAGCCATGCTGTTGTAATACATGCAGTATGTTGTTTGGCATTGTCTTGCTGAAATAAACAATACCTCCCCTGAAAAAGACGTCTGGATGGCAGCATATGTTGCTGCAAAACCTGTATGTATCGTTCAGCATTAATGGTGCCTTACCAGATGTGCAACCTACCTATGCCATGTGCACTAGTGCACTGCCACACCATCATGGATATCGGCTTTTGAACTGTGCACTGATAACCAGACGTGGTCCCGTACCTCTTTAGCCTGGAGGACATGGGGTCATGATTTCCAAAAAGAATTTCTAATTTGATTCGTCAGACCACAGGACAGTTTTCCACTTCACCTTAGTCAATCTTAAATGAGCTTGGGCCCGAAGAAGGCACCGGCAACCCATGCAGTCTTTCACAGTGGTGAAAGTGGTGAACCCCTCTCCATCTTTACTGCCAAGAGACTGCCTTTCTTGGATGCACTTTTTATACCCAATCATGGTACTGAGCTGCTGCCAATTAACCTAATTAGTTGTTAGATAAGCTTTTGTGAGATTAGGTTATAGCATTACACATCTTTTCCAGTTTTCTGTTGCCTCATCCCTTTTTTGTCCCGCAAATTCAAAATGAGCATATATTTTTAATAATAATAAAATTTCTCAGTTTCAACATTTCATATGTTGTCTTTTCTCTATTTTCATTTAAATATGGGTTTACATGATTGCAAATCATCACATTATGTTTTTATTTAAATTTTACAGTGTCTCAACCTTTTTGGAAATGGGGTATAAATTAGTGTCCCTAGGGTTAGGGTTAGGACATGGGAAATATTAATTAATAACAAACAGCTTTATTCCTAATATCTCAAATATTAGCTAGCTAGCCTGATAACTCTGACAATAACTGGTGAATGCTAGCTGTCATAACACAAACTAAATAAATACAAAGTCTCTATAGAAACAGACAGATTGCAGTATCTTATTCTTGCTGTTACTGTTAAAAATTTAATTTATTTACATTTATTTGTCATTGAAGCTGTCTGATGCTAAAAGTAACCTTATGGCTTTACAAATATATGATTATAGAGAAATGTAGTGTTTGAAAATGTAATGAGTAGAAAGTAGACATTTGAAGCAGACTGCTGAATTGTGATAAGTAAAAGTTTTATGTGAAATAAAACCTCAAGTAGAGATTTTGTAAATATTTGTACTTTGCTACTGTACTTAAGTCTTGTTTTTTTGTGTCACTTCCCTTCTTTTCTTGAAAGTTATTTTGTTGTCCATGCATAATGCCAACCTATGTATCATATCACTTTCTCTTTAGCAGTGAAGACTACTGTTATTGCTTCTAGCACAAAACCTTGGCTTAACTCCCATTCCTGAACTGATTGAACACCCATGATTCCATGTATGGTGTTTGACTTAAAACTATTAACTGTAGGGCAGTATTAATAAATTGCTATCACAACAGAAAATTTGTTTGGTATTCTGATTTGTATGCAAGGTGTGATTTTGTGTTATTTAACCTGCTGAGCTTGACTTTGACTTCACTTACACATAAACACTATGCAGTGCATAAGTAATCAGAAGGTGACAGATTGTGTTCTATACTACACAATGAAAGTTATCATGAAATGAAATAGTGGTTGCTTGGGTGCTCACTGTGTCTATCTAATAATATCATAATTATGTAATGTAACCATAAACACAGCTCTTTTTATTAATAGACCTCCATATGTAATTTCACAGATTCATAGTATTTTTTATGTAATTAATAAATACTCATTCCATCACTCTCTCATTGTGTCCATAAGATTTTTTTTCCAGAACTCTGCAGGCTATTATGTTCTGGTAGCCTTTTACACATCTAGGCAGTCTCAACCTGATAAAGCAGTTTTCTTTATAATTAATATTTTTCCTTGTCAAAACCAGTCTAAGTTTTGGCCTACATACACCAATCAGCCATCACATTAAAACCAGATTCCTCATAATGTGTAGGTCCCCCAGTGTCACCAAAACAGCTCTGACCTGTCAAGGCATGGACTCCACAAGACCTCTGAAGGTTTGCTAAGGTATTTGAAAATAAGACTTTAGCAGCAGATCCTTTAAATTATGTAAGTTGTGATGTAAGGCCTTGGATCCCATGGATTGGACTTGTCAGTCCAGCACATCCCACAGATGCTCGATCAGATTGCGATCTAGGGAATTTGGAGGCTAAGTCAACACCTTGACCTGTTTGTCATGTTCTTCAAACCATTCCTGAACAATTTTTGCAGTGTGAAAGGGCACATTG
Organism: Notoglanidium macrostoma; assembly: GCA_030068235.1. Lineage (NCBI taxonomy): Eukaryota > Metazoa > Chordata > Actinopteri > Siluriformes > Auchenoglanididae > Notoglanidium > Notoglanidium macrostoma. The sequence continues at coordinate 10,682 of JAQQZR010001351.1, forward strand.
TCCTGCTGAAAGAGGCCCCCACCATTAAAGAATACCGTTCTCATGAAAGGATGTACTGATCAATGTTTTTGGTAGGTGCTATGTGTCAAAGTAACATCCACATGAATGCCAGAACCCAGGGTTTCCCAGCAGAGTGTTGCCCAGAACATCACACTGCCTCTGTTTGCTGTGATTTACCAGACCAGACCACCTTCTGCCATTGTTCCATGGTCCAGTCCTGATTCTCATGTGCCCATTGTAGGCACTTTCGGTGGTAGACAGAGGTCAGCATGGACACTCTGACAGGTCTGTGGCTACACAGCCCCATATGTAGCAAGCTGTGATGCACTTTGGGTTCTGACACCTTTCTATTATAGTCAGTATGAATGTTTTAAATTATTTGTGCTACAGTAGCTCCACTGTGGGATTGGACCAGATGGGCTAGCCTTTGCTCCCTACATGCACCAGTGAGCCATGGGCACCCATGACCCTGTAGCTGGTTCACCAGTTATTCTTTCTTGGACCACTTTTGGTAGGTACTAACCACTGCATACCAGGAACTCTCCACAAGACCTGCCGATTGGGAGCTGCTCTGACCCAGTTGTTTAGCCATCACAATTTGGCCCTTGTTAAAGACACTCAGATCCTTATGCTTGCCATTTTTCATGCATCCAACACATCAACTTTGAGAACTGACTTTTCACTAATGCCTAATATATCCCACCCCTTGACTGGTGCCATTGCACCGAGATATTCACATCACCAATTCAGATCACCTGTTATTCTGT
>JAQQZR010001352.1:0-11446 GCA_030068235.1 Notoglanidium macrostoma
ACACACAAACACACACACACACACACACACACACACACACACACACACACACACACACACACACACACACACACAGTCTGTTACTGTCATGCTCTGAAATGTGGATGTCTTTTAGGGGTCTCCTGCATTTCTGTCTCTGTGCAAAGCTATAAACTGACAAGCAAAACATACAACGTTGTGGAAACTAAACAGGTACACTCCATAACCGGCAGATGGCGCCAAAGACTATATTGCATGTTTAAATCATCACAACTTAGACTGGTTTGAGTTTTTCAGTAATCTCTTATGCGGTTTCTGTGACCATGAACAAAACATTATATGCTTAAAAACCATACTGGAGCCATCTCAGAGTTTGGCATCAGCTCAGATAGAACGTATGAAACAAAATGTATGTTAGAAGTGTTTTGTGTGTTTTTTTATTGGTTTATTTTATTATTTCATGAAAATATTGACACCGTATAGGCACCTCACAGCTCCAGGGTCCTCAGTTCAACCCTGAGTTCAGGTTAGTGTCTTGTTTGGGTTTCGCATATGTTATTCTGTTTCCCCCCACTGTCCAAAAACATGTATGCAGGAGATTAGCTACAGTACTGTTCATAAGTATTTGGACAATGACTCAAACCCACAAACCAAAGGTTTGAACATTAAAGGCCTAGTAAAGCATCTCAAGGGAGGAAACTCAGCATTTGGTGATGTTCATGGGTTCCAGACTTCAGATAGTCATTGAAAATGAAGGACTGTGTAAAAAATAGCTGTAATTCATAAATGATTAATGCAATATTTTTTGTTAAACCCCTTAAATTAAAGCTGAAAGTCTATACACTTCAATCATATCTTTATTGCTTTATTTTTACAAATGCAAAATTTTGAAAATTGGGCTTGACTGTATATAGAAATGGTGTAACAGCCAAGCAATGGCTTTTAAGGCAAGTGTGAGCTTTAGGCATGCAGTTTACAAAATGCTAAACTAGCAGCTATTAGCTTCCCTTCCTTTTTGGTAACATTAATCTCCATACCTACAAGGTAATACTAAAGAAGCAAACTACAGACAGCAAACATGGATGGGTTGGTGGACAAATTTTGGAGTTAATGGGGAATTAGGTACATTTGATTTTTGGCCAAGTTTGTCTGTAGAAAGTCACTCTAAAGGCAATACCATAATAGCTCTGACTGTTTCACTCAGGGATTGGCCTCAGATCATTTACTTTACATGACCGTTCCTGTGTGCTCCTGTATATTTGCTTAACTTTGCGTGACCTTACCTACAAGCCCAAACCATATGATTTCTCAAACAGACAGAGGATTCAAAAAAATCACAGGTAATAATTTGACAAACCTGCTCATCTAATTGTGTAAGGAAGCATTTGCAAAGATTTGGTGCAATTAAAGTAATAATGAGTATTAATAAGTGTCATTAGTTTCACATTTGCATGTTGATTAATCAGAGGAATTTTGGACTGTTGTTTCTGCTCATTAACTCCTGTAGCTTTAGCTCACAATTAATGACCCAGCACAGACAGACCACTCTAATGGCCCAGTGCCATCTTACATTCTCACTCCCACTGGGATAACAATAGTTATCATGAACCATGAACCTCACATTTGTTTATGAAGAAGGCGTTGCAATTCTCGCAGTAGAGGTAGTCTTTATCTTCTGAGCCTTCCAGTTTTATAGGATCCATCAGAAATTTTGTATCTTCTGAGTCTTCATCTTTTATAGGATTCTTCAGAAATTCTGTGTTCTGGATGATGTGTTCAACAGAGCTCAAAGATCCTCCACAAAGGTAACCTTCCTCTTCAGGCTCTTCTTTTAGATGGCTCATCTTGAATCCTGCAATCTGCTCATCATCAAAGGAGGTGTCCCCCACAGAGCTTGAGGTCCCTCCATCAGTATCTATGTGCTCATCCTCACAATGCTTTGAGCCAGCAGGAACAGGAGCATGTATCCAAGACTCTGTAAAAGAGCATGAACTGCTTTCTGCTGATTTCATTTTAAGAATTGCAATGACAGTGATACTTGTGTTTTAAACAGAGTGGCACAGCCTTAAATGCAGAAATCAGTACTGAGCTTTTTATTATTATTAATTATTATTATTATTATTATTATTTAACCACACAGATCAGGATGACATGCTAGCATTTCATTGGCCGGTTTGCCGGGGGGGGGCAGAATTTCTCTGATTAGTTATGCAGTTAACTGGTTGTGCAAAAGTAGCTACAACTCCACATTCCTACACCATGTATTTACAGCTAGAGAGAACCACATAACAGTTCAGTGTGTTTTGATTCTAACTTACCTGTGTGAAAATGCCGTGAACACATGAACATATGTCGGGAAATGTTACTGAACGTGGTGTTTGTTAGCCTTACAGCTTAAACCCATGCCATGCGACGCATATTTGTGACCTGAGTTACATTATTTTGCTCCTAAGCTGGAAAGCTGAAAAATCTCCAATTGCGATACTCCACCGTGTTTTTAAGTTTAATAATATAAATACCACCGCAACCTTTACCTCCCCTACTATTACTACTCAGTATCCACTGTGGCTTCCATGTCCTAAAAACCCACAATGCCTTGCGTTGCTCACTTTGGCTGACGTCACGATTCCACTCTATGGATTTCACCAGCGGGGTCCCAATATATGTAAAATAGTTCATACGACATCATTGCATTAACATAATTAAATAAAAAGCTTTACTGTGCAGATGGCGCCAAAGACTGCACAATTTTGTAGCCTCTACATTTGTATAGGTGTGTAAATGCATTATATTTTTGGCTATTCAGAGTGCCTATCATATTAAAAGTAAGTTATAGGGCAGCTGGAAAACTTTGTACACTAGTTGGTATTAACTGAATTTCTATACTCAAAGCATTTTATTAAAATTGAGTGAATCTGAGCAAGAAAATGCCAATTATTAACAAAAGTGAACAGATTGACCATATTTAATGTCTGGGTACTTGCACTTCCTACAAAAACCTCAACAATAGAGAGTTTCAGTTACCCAAGTGTTGACTGATTATATTTTACAAGGCAAGATTATAACCAGGGCAGCATGGTCAGATCAAGTCAAGTGGCTTTTATTATCATTTCAACCATATATGGGTGGCACAGTACATAGTGAAATGAGACAACGTTCCTCCAGGACCTTAGTGCTACATATAAGACAACACAGGACTACATGAAGTGCACATGTGCAAACATTATAGCCATTGCAAATAGTGCAAACATTAGGAGACTTTGCAGTTCCAGGCTCTCCAGTTCAATCCTGAACATTATGCAGACCTGAACATTTTCTACCCATATGCACATGGGTTACCTCCAGGTTCTTCGTATGTGTGTGCATGCTACTCAAGAGGGAATGGGGTCCCATCCAGGGTGCATTGCAGGTACAGGTAGTGTTGGGTTCAACAATATGAATGTGAAAACACACACACCATAATGTCACTTTTACCATAATGCCTAGTGTAAACAAATACTGCAGAACAACGTGGGGGCTAGCGCTTGTGATTTGTTTGTTTGTTTTGGAAAATATGTCCAGGGTCAAAGTCAATTGTCTGTAGGCTATGTGGAGATGCAATGGGAAGTTACTATATTCAGTGGGATGGGCTTGCAAATCTGTGTCAAATCAGATGGCCTTAATAAGGTCTTCAGTTACCTTTGCCATTATAATTGGGTTGTTTGGAACTGTGGTGAAGCCAGCCTCCACCTTGAAAAACATGATCAAACTACTCCCCATGTTGTTTTGCTGTACGTGTATACACTACATAAAAGCAAACTTCCAGTGAACATGATTTCACATTACTTCAATTTTTCAATAATGAAGGAATGAAAAAATAGTATATGAATAAATAAAAATACATAAATAACTACACAAAACAAAATGAATAAATATGAACTAAAAACATTTATTAATAAATAATTAATAACAATTTATAAATAATTAACTTGCTTATTACCTGTTATCTCAAGCCATACAACACTATTCCAGCCAATCAGCAACAGGGGGAGTTCATGCGCATGCACAGGACCAAGGGAAGAGGAGGGGTAGGAGAGATGAGGGTGTCTTTGCCTTGGCAACGCATATTTATCACAGAATTATCACAGGCAGTAGTGAGGCAAACCATAAGAAGAGCTGAAAAGAATATCGGTGAACATTCTATTACTCTATAGTCAGAAATATTTCAGTATAATGAGCGTGGGGAATGATAAAAAAAAAAAAAGAATGAATGTAAGGAGGAAGTAATATGGATATCCAGTTTCATTTTGTAAAATCTTAATGCACTAAGGTAATTAGGAAAGTCAATTCCATGGAAGGACAATAACTGCTACTCTGTGTTGGAGAATCTTAGAGACAAGGGGAAGAATGTGTTGTTAAATTTATATAGTAAGATATGGAAAGATAGGCGAATTCCAACTGAATGGAAAAATTCTATTATTATTCCTATTTGGAAACATGGAAAAGACCCTAATATTCCAGGAAAGTATAGACCAATTGCTTTGACCTCTCAGATGAAAAAAACCTATGAAGAGACTGGTAAAAGATAAGCTTATATGATATGTGGAATCTAGCGGAATGTTGCGAGTTATCTGAGTGGATTTAGAAGAGGAAGAGGAACTATGGATCCTATAGTGTGTCTGGAAGATGTCATAAGGAACACCCAGGTAAACAAGAAAAAGTAATTTATTAACCCTTTAACCTTTAACTACTAGAGGTGGCACCATTGGATCCAGTTGCGCATCATTAGCATTTCTCACATTCACACTAGCAATTCCTACAAAAGAAATACGTACTTAAGGGGAAAAACCTTAGCTAAAAGGAAAAAAACAACATTTCTACCTTGACAAAATACAATTTATGTGCCTAAAAAAAAAGTATGCAACAGGGTTTAAAGGGTTTTAAATTGAAGCAGATTGGAGTAAAGGGACAAGTATTCCACTGGGCAAAATATTTTTATTGGAAAGGAAAAGAGTAAATAAAATAAATGGAGTATTAAGTACAGTATAAGTTACAAAGTAGAGAATGGAATTCCTAAAGGGAGTATTATCAGTCCACTGTTACATTCATTTAATGATAAATGAGGTGTTTAAAAGTATTGAAAGCTCAATTGGCATAGAATTGTTTGTGGATGATGGAGCTATTTGGAAGAAAGGAAGAAATGTAGAACGTAGAGCAAGCAACGGATGTAGTAGAAAAATGGATACGAATGAGGGTTTAGGCTCTCAGTAAATAAAACAAAGACAATATTTTTTTTTTACTATAAAGAAAATAAACCAGGATTTAAAGCTTAAAATACGCTGATCAGCAATAACATTAAAACCATTCAAAGGTTAATTGAATGACATTGATTATCTCATTACACTGGTACCTGTCAATGGGTAGGATATATTAGGACATCTGGTGAACAAGTGACAGGTTCATGGGCACCCCAGGCTCATTAATGCGCCTTACCTGGGGAAGAGATGACTTCAGCATGCACTATAGGAAGAAGGCAAGCTGGTGGAGGCAGTGTGATGCTCTGGGAAATGTTCTGCAGGGAAACCTTGGTACCTGGCATTCAGGTGAATGTTACTTTTGCACATACCACCTACTAAAACATTGTTGTAGACCAAGTACATGCCTTCATGGCAACAATATTCCCTAGTAGCAGTGGCCGCTTTCAGCAGGATAATGCACCCTGCCACATGCAAAAATTTTCAGGAATGGTTTGAAGAACATCTGTAAGATTTGCTGGACAAACAAGTCCAATCCATGGTGGCCTTGCCTCACAACTTCCAGGACTTAAAGGATCTGCTAACATCTGGGTGCCAAATACCACAGCACACCTTCAGAGGTCTTGCGGAGTCTATGCCTCAACAGGTCAGAGCTGTTTTGGCAGCACAATGGGGACTTAAATAATTTTATATTACAATATAAAACAAGTGCTTTTCATGTTATGCTGATTGTTGTTTATGGAATTGAATTAGAAAAGGTAGAATTTTTTAAATATCTAGGAATATTGTTTGATAACAGACATGGGCAATACACATCCAGGTTTATACATGGTTAAATAGTACATTGTTTTTAATGGAATAACATGATGGTAGCTGTGATTATTGTAGAAAATCAGGAAACCATGAAACATGCAATTGTACACTGTCTCATCACCATAATGGATAAAGGCTAGTATTACAATTTCAAGAAAACAAAATAAGATTGAATTTAAAGATTATATTACAAAGGAGTTCAGGTTCAATGTGCATATATATATATATATATATATATATATATATATATATATTTTTTTTTTTTTTTTTTTTTTTTTGCAGTGAATGATGCGTTATCCCACTGGTCACAGTTATGACTGTTTACATCTTCTTGTGAGGATATAAATGTGTCAGTACAATATGGTTGTTGGGGAAAAAAAAACTTTTCTTGCTTCCTTATATGAAATTCTAGTCCAGACATATACAATTCAAGTGCATGACTAAAGTTAAAAGAAGTTAATGTTAAAATAAGTTAAATGACTAAAGTGGAAAAAAAAAGACCTGGTCATGTGACAAATTACACATAAAAATGTTATTAGAAACATATATTATATTTATATTTATATTATATACATATATCTTATACTCTGTGTATATATGTATATACTGTATGTATATATACTCATACATACATACATACATACATACATACATACATACACACACACACACACACACAAGGTATAAGATGGCCATTAGCTTACAGACATTTATGTGTAGAAGTGTTCCTGAAGTGTATATATTTTATTTGGCTGACACTGTACATAAAATTTAAAAAATAGCTTGCCAATCCACCCAACATCAACAATGCTGTTCATTATAAACATAAACAGATAAAATAAATTTCCAAATCAAAGTTCCAGCCAAATTTATACTTTTCAAAAATATCATTATGCAAAGCGATAACTGAAATAGCTCATTGCGCTTTATTTTTTATTTCAATAACAGAAAAAAAACAGAAGTTTTGCACTTACTATATACTTGAATCAGACTGTAATTGCACCTTAGTACATTAATTGAATGTACTCTGATTAAATCTTTGATTTAATTTAAAGATATCTACTAGAAGATTGTCATTTATTTCATCAGTCAATAAATAATAAATAAATAATAAGCTAGCTTTAGCTAAGCTCACAGTTGATTATGGTTTTAATTAGGGAAGGCATAAAATTGTGATATTTAAATATAGCCTCATTTAGAAATGTAAATAATAATATTATTAATTAATCTAATTAATCAATTAATTAATTGTGGCTACTTTTCAGAGAATGCTTGTCCTTAGATATTTCCTGTGATGCCATGATGGAGTAATTAGATTGTTTAATGTTATATTGTTATATTATATTGCTATCTTATATTGCTATATTGGTATGTGACTCTCACCTAATACATGATCGTGTTATATATTATGGATGGGTCATAGCAGTTGGTCATTTTAAATGAGTTTGTAAATTCTGTGTTTGGGTGTGTTGGTGTGGGAGTTATACAAGAGTGGCTGATTATTACTCCTCAGGTTTATGTAGCAGTAGCTCTGACACAACAGCACTTAAACTACAACAAAGGGCATCTGCTCACAGACTCAGGTAGGAGGTATGAAACAAAATTTGTAAATGTATGCTATAAGTGTTTTTCTATTTTTTAAACATGGGTTAATTTTATTATTCATGAAAATGTTTGTTAATGTAGTATAGGAACCTCACAGCTTCAGGGCCCTCAGTTTAATATTGAGTTATTGTCTTGTGTGGGTTTCCGCCCATTGTCCAAAAACACGCACGTGGGCATACAGTATTAGCTTCAGTCAAGTCCACGAGTATTTGGACAGTGACACAATTATAGTTTTAAGTAGAATTTCAGCTTTAATTCAAGGTGTTTAACAAAAATATTACATTAACTGTTTAGGAATTGACAGATAAGAAGTTTCATGGCCAGTTATGGCCTACTGCCTTGCTATTTCATGACAATTTAAGGAGATAAAATGTCCAGAGTTCTGGAACAAGATTCTTTAGACAGATGAAACCAAGATTAACTTGATCCAGAGTGATGGGAAGAGAAGAGTTTGGGGAAGGAAAGGAAGGGCTCATTACACAAAGCATATCAAACATGGTGCACATGAGCATGTATGGCTGCTAATGGAACTGGATCACTGGTGTTTGATGGTGTGACTGCTGGTAGAAGTAACAGGATGAATTCTGACATATACAGAGCTATACTTTCTGCTCAGATTCAGTCAAATGCTGCAAAACTGATTGTGCTTCACGGTACAGATGGATAATGACCCAAAACATGCTACAAAAGCAACCCAATGGCTTCTGAAAAAGAAATGGAATGTTCTTAAATCGCTGAGTCAAGCAACCTAATTGAGCTTGATTTTCTATTACTGAAGACAAAATTGAAGGCAATAAAATGCACAGGACAAAAAACCAACTGAAAGCAGCTAAGGTACAAGCCTGGCAACACATCTCATGGGAAAAAAACTCAGCATTTGAGGTCTTCCATGGGTTCCAGACTACAGTTGGTCATTGACTGCAAAGATTTTGGATCCAAGTATTAAAATTGATGCTTATATTTATAATTGTTAGTTCTTACAATTATTTTTCAGTCGGAGAAAAGGGACCTATGTAAGAAAAGACTGTAATTCCTAAGTGGTTAAGGTCTTATTTTTGTCAAAAAAACAACAAAAAACGCTCCTTAAATTAAAGCTGAAATTTTACATCTTGATGGCTTCATTTCAAATCCATTATAGTGGTGTACAGAGCCAAACCAAATATTTTTGGGCCCTACTGTATGTAGTAATGGAGTAACTGAGCCAAGCAATGGCTTTTAAGGAAAGTGTGGGATTTAGGCATGGCGTTTACAAAATGCAAAACTAGCAGCTGTTAGCTTCCCTTGCTCCCTGGTAATATTACCAAAATTCAATTAAAAAAAAAAAGCAAACTACAGACAACAAACATGGACTGGTTGCAAGTTGGAAATTGTGTACATTTTATTATTGTCCAAACTTGAAAACATATTTGCGTATCTGTATAAAGTCAGGCTAAAGGCAGTACCATGACTGACTGTTTCACTCAGGGATTGACTTCAGGTCATTGACCTTACATGACTTTTCCTGTGTGCTTCTGTATATATATATATGCTTCCCATTGTGTGACATCACCTACCAGCCCAAATCATACAATCTCTCAAATATTCTGAGAAGTCACAAAACCATGCCACAGGTAATAATTTGACAAACCTGCACATCACCAACACAGACAGACCACTCTAATGTCCCAGTGCCATCTTACGTTCTCACTCCTACTGGACCAAAAATCTGTGCATGTGTGTACATTTGTAAGCTGAGAGGAACTGATTTCATTTGCCCATGAATGAATGTATGAATGTTGCCAAACTTATTGGTGCCGACACTTTGAAACAGCAAACAGGGAAAGGCATTGTATACACCACATCCAGCCAGCCCAACTCCATTTGCCATAACAAGAGTGGGAGACAGATGTCCATAGTTATATTAATGGCAGGTATGAACTTAAAGTCTACACTGTGAATTGTCCAATCGCTTTAGGAAAAAAAAAATGCTGGAGACTGGCATCCTGTGGAAAATCTGAAGGCAACAAACTAGAGCACAGCCTCAGGTCACCTGCTTTCAAAAATTTAAGCCTTTACAGGGACACTCATTCAGGGTTGCTGCACAATTTTTAACATCAAATTTAAGACTTTTTAAGACCACAGAAATAAAAAAAATAAAAATTTCACTACAAAAATACTAAAAAAAACAACAACATTCAACTGGAGCACTACTTCTTAATTTTTACATATATAGATACTGTATATACACATGTGTGAGAGAGAGACACTAATCTGCCTATGGGATGGGGATGGGGCTGTTAAAAGGGCCTTAGGACCTACAAAATTGATGTGTTAAGGACTAGAACCTTGGAAGAATCTCACATGTCATGAACTTTTTAGACAGTCCCTTACTGACTCCATTACTATAAAGCACTGGTGACCAGTGTTTGAGAGATTAGCTTCAGCAGACTTTAACCGTAGAAATTTATATTCCATTGTACTTGGTTCTCTGTCCATTCCAGAGTAATAAAATACGCATTTTGTCCATACTTTTGTGTCTATTTCTTGAGAAATAGAAGAGAGAATCTCAAATGTGCAGCAACTGTCTAATATAAAACCAACTTTACTGCAGTGTCTATGCTAAACTGTCATTTGACCAGTGCCCTTAACAAGACGTATATGTAGTCACAGAAATTAAGCAAATATAATTTGGAACCAATTTCTAATTAATGCTGACAGACTGCCAGTAGCATTGAGTAAACAATTTTAATTTCAAAATTATTTTACATTAAATAATTAAATGATGATTCAGTAGACTTTCTTCTCTAGATATTTGGAAGGGGATCACTGTCCTATCGGCCCTACCTTGGCGAGCCGCCACTGGTGAACTTGTTGGTGTAGTTGGACATCACTCCGATTAGTCAAACTCTCTCCACAGTGTGAACACTGATACACCTTCTCTCCTGTGTGAGTACACTGATGTGTTTGGAGAGAACTCTCATCAGTAAAACTCTTACCACACTGTAAGCAGCGATATGGATTCTCTTCTATGTGCATGCGCTCATGTGTTCGTAGATTATGTTCTTCAATAAAACCTTTCCCACACTGTGAGCAGTGATGCGGCTTCTCTTCTGTATGAGTGCGTTGATGTGCTTGGAGCTTATGCTTTTCAATAAAACCCTCTCCACAGTGTGAACACTGATATGGTTTCTCTCTGTGAATGCGCTCGTGTATTTGCAGAAAACGTTTTTTAGCAAAACCCTTTCCACAGTGTGAACACAGATACAGTTTCAGTGTTGTATGAATGAGCTGGTGTGTTTGGAAATTACACTTTTCAGTAAAATTTTTCCCACACTGTGAGCAGAAATACAGCTTCTGTCCTTTGCAAATGCGTTGGTGTCGTTTAAAACTACTCGGGTAAGCAAAAAACTTCCCGCATTCTGAGCAGTGATGTGGCTTCTCTCCTGTGTGAATCCGCTGGTGTGTTTGGAGATAACGCATTTCAGTAAAACCCTTCCCACACTGTGAGCAGCAATACGGCTTCTCACCTGCGTGAATGAGCTGGTGTGCTCGGAGATTACCCTTTGCAGTAAAACTCTTCCCACATTGTGAGCACTGATATGGCTTCTCTCCTGTGTGAATGCGTTGGTGTACTTTGAAATAACGCCAATGAGCAAAACCCTTTCCACAGTGTGTACATAGATATGGCTTCTCTCCTGTGTGAATGCGTAGGTGTTTTTTGAGATTACACTTTTTAGTAAAACTCTTCCCACACTGTGAGCACTGATACGGCTTCTCTCCTGTATGAATGAGTTGGTGTGTTTGTAGAGCACTCTGATGAGGAAAACTCTTTCCAC
>JAQQZR010001353.1:0-11446 GCA_030068235.1 Notoglanidium macrostoma
CTTTTGTGAAGCTGCTTTGAGACAATGTCTGTTGTTAAAAGCGCTATACAAATAAAATTGAATTGAATTGAATATTTTATGTGAACTATCATTAATGTGCTCTTATGTTTATCTTTTATTATGGACTCTGTTGATGACTCATTCCGCCGCACTGACTTTGGGATCCTCCTCATTGAGCATGAAAGTGTTTTGCCATCCTTCTCCTTGCATCTGAGTCCAGCCTCATTGAAGATAATCATTGAGGGAAAAGTTGTGATGGACAACATCAAAGAGCTGCCAAAAGCTATGTGCATTCTGTTTGGACTTGCATATGCACTGCATCTCGACTACCCCAAATCTATGAAGCTCACGTTCCAGTTCATCTAGCAGGTTCTTCTTGAGTTGGGTCACAGTGAACTAAAACCAAGGTTACAAACAATGAAAAACCAGCTTTCAATGTAAAAATAAAATCCAATGCACATGTACTGCACACACACATTTCTCAGCTGATTCTATCATTTTTGATGACCATGCACACACATACCTTTACATAGGGATTATTTAGGGATTCAAAAGAAATGTTACAGCTACAGAACAGTTTAATGCAGTTTTTATACTTGTCTTTAGATTGGTAATCCATTTTATTGCTGCAGTTGTAATACCTGTTTTAAAAGGTCTCTTTTGATTAAGATGCAGTCTCATTTGATAATGTTCAGTAAAAGTCTTGAGCATTTAAATTTGTTTCATTTCTACCTTTCCAGATACCTTTCTTTAAACATTGTATTTAATCTCAAAATCTAGAGTTCAGTCCAATTAAATTAGAAGAAAACACATTGTGTTTTCTAATAATGTTACATGTGTTACCTGCAATTTGTTTATGTGCATTTGGCTAAAAATAATTTAATGCAATTTTGACCCTATTTAGTTAAACTAATGTTTTGAGTTAAGACTGCTAATCTAAGCTTGAATATGTCATACGGCTCTATGTTAATACAACTAAAGCAGTTTAGTTTTATGTGATGTAAAAACTTAAACGGGTTAAGGCAACGGGTTTCTAAGTGATTTTCTAGTAAAGTTAACTAGTTTGAGTTTAGAGTGCAGTAGGGCTTTCTCTACATTATGAAACTCTTTACAGTAAACCACCCTGCTGCCTCATGACGTAACTTTTGTTTGTGGGAATGTGAGGAGAAGCGTGACATTCCGGCTTGAATTGTCCAGCTTTGTTAGGCTTTCTTAAGCAGCAAGTAGCTGTTGAATCAATTAGCTTAAAAAAGTAAAAAGATAATCAAGCCTATTTTTCTGACCTTGCTTTCGGTTTACACGTCGATTCCAAAAAGAATCGATTCACTAATCTCAGACATAGAACTAAGAGTCAAATGTAAATCTTTGGAGTTGATTCCTCACTGAAAATGATTTGCCTCACACGCACACACACAGCAAGCAAAATGAACTTGGCATTATTTGGGTATTTGTTTTATCTTTATTTTGAATTTGTCTGTTCGAAATTTGAGCAATTCATGGCTTGAAATACTGACAGACAGCTGCAACAAATGTGGCAAGTGATTAAAAAAGTGATAAGCAGTAAACGATGTAGGTTACATGCCGTCACTTTGAGTTAGTCTGAGTGTATATACAGTACCATTCATATATAAAGCATAAACTGAATGAGCATCACCATTAATTTGGTTGTTATTAGCACTTGACAATATTCTCATGCTGTGACAGTTTATCTGATAAATGTCAGTTATTTTGTAATTAGTGAACTTTTTAATTAAACCTAGTTAAGAAAAAGGTCTGTAGTAGTGATGATTAAAATGCTGCAAATACATATTTTAAATATCTTTTGTGTATATAATATTAAAAAAATAATAATCAAGGAAAGAAGATTCAGTGAACACCCTAAAAATAATCAAAAAAAAAAATAATTATCAAAAAAGAAAAAATAAAGTCGGTAGTTGCAGCCCTAAATAAGAACGATATATTACATGCACATGTGCACACACCACGAATCTCACATCACCAGTCTGGTCTCAAGTGAAATCAAAGCTAATCTTACAGTCACCAATTCATTATTATGGCCTCTGATGGGGAAAAAAATGCGTTCACTGAGTGGAAATTTCCCCATTTTTTTGTCTTTAAATCAGAAAAGTGGAGCAACACAGTAAAGTGTAATTCTGCCTTCCAGCTGTGAAAATGCTGTCATCATCCACATACTTGGTATTGATGTAACCTGAAAGTAACGTAATCATTAACATTACTTTAATTTTGTGGTAATTAAATTAAGTTACTGAGTACATTTTTTAGCAAGTAATTAGTAATTGTATCGGAATACATTTTTAAAGTAATCCTCCCAACCCTGTTAATAGTAGGCAATTATCTTCAGCAATTTTATTTAGTCATTATATTATCAAATATATGACACTTAATGGCTTCTCATTACAGCTAAAACAGTTTGTCCACAGAGGAGGATTCAGTCATTCATAAATATAACATGAATTTAAGTGTTTTAAAAACATTTAAAAAGAGACTGTTTCATCAAAAGCAACATATATCAAGCAGGGAGAACTGGTGCTTCGACACACTATCTGTATGTGGATCAGCAGCTTCCTCTCTGGGCATAGACAGAGAGTCAGAGTGGGCCATCACACATCCATGGCCCTAAGCCTATGCACCGGCTCCACCAGGGCTGTGTGTTGAGTCCCCTGCTCTACTCCCTTTATACATATGACTGCACCCCTGTTCATTACAGCACCACTATAGTGGTGTTTGCGGATGATGCTACAGTGGTGGAGCCCATCTCTGGGGAGGATGAGTCTGCCTACAGGGACGAGGTGAAGTGGCTGTCAACATGGTGTACGGCCAACAACCTTCTCCTTAACATCTCAAAGACTAAACAACTTAAAATAGACTATAGGAGAAAGAAGACAGAGATTTCACCATTAATCATCAGTGGGGACTGTGTGGAGAGGGTGGCAGACTTCCGCTTTCTGGGAGTCCGCATAGAGGAGAGCCTATCCTGGAACATGAACACCTATGAGCTGCTGAAAAAGGCCCAGCAGAGACTGTACTTCCTGAGAATACTCAGGAGGAATAACATCACACAAAGACTGCTAGTGTCCTTCTACCGAGCCTCCATCGAAAGTATACTAACATACTGCATATGCATTTGGTACACCAGCTGTATAGCAGCTCAGAGGAAAGCGCTCCAAAAGGTTATCAATACCGCACAAAAGATTGTTGGACTCCCTCTCCCCACACTGGAAGAACTACACAGCTCCCGATGTCTCAAAAAAGCCCAGAACATCTTAAAAGACACTTCACACCCTGGCCACTCCCTCTTTGAACTGCTGCCCTCAGGCAGAAGGCACAGAGTAGTTAAAGCAAGGATAAACAGATTCAAACACAGTTTTTATCCAACTGCAATAGCAACTTTAAACGCTGCAAAAAATGTGAAATGTTCTTTGCAACGATAGAAGTATGTCTGTGAGCAGATATTTGTTTTCTAAGCTTAAGTGGTTGAATGTTATATTGACAGGGTGTTTGATTGTCTGTGTACGCATGTTCTTGCTGTTGAATGATGCACTGATGATAGCTGCACTGACTGGAGAGCACTTTAAATTTCGTTGTACTTGTGACAATGACAATAAAGATCTATTCTATTCTATTCTATTCTATTCTATTCTATTCTATTCTATTCTATAAAAGTATCCCATATGAGCATCACTGATTCCAAGTAACACGTAGGGTTCTGGAAGTTTCACACTTGTGTCCCTATTTTTTTTTTTCAGACATTCAGTAAAATGTAATACAGTTAGGAAATATCAAGGGCATCTCTCCATCTGAAGGACTTCTTGCCACATTTCTGCAGAATGCACCAGTGTCAGACAGGCTCTGGTAAGTTTTATAGTTCTTGAATATTTTAAATAATGTTAATATCTCCTGTGTCACAACCATGACATGTCAACAGTGTCTTTGGATTTATAAGAATATTTGCAATTTTTAGATATCTTTGTTCTTATGAAGTCGATACCATGGACATCTAGCATCAAAAAAGGGCTACTATGTAAATTCTATGTGTTTTGTGAAAAGAATGCCTAATTTGTCAAGACTGTCAGATGTCAACCTCATCAGATTTTTTACCTTTTACCTGGTGCTGAAATTATCTGACAGAGCTGACAGTCTATTTCTTATTTTCACTTATATTAAATATAGTAAAAGTGATTACTATTTCTTATAATATAGACACAATAAATGTTGACATGACAGCATACACTATATTGACTTTATGAAGTGCTATTTATAAACTCCAGCACAGATTATGGCTATGGTTAAAGATGAGGGAACATAAGTCTCTAGGAAAGAAGATCGGGGAACACAGACCAACCCTCTAGCATCCCCTCTAGTATAGTATAGGCTATTATGATAAAAGATATTCAAAAATGGATACTGAGAAATATGTGTAATCCAGGCAGACCTCTGTCTTATTAGTTTTTATTGCATTGTGTACATTTGTAAGGTTGTAAGACTAATGCTCTTGCGTGTTTCAGTGCAACATGACTAGGCAAACCTCTCACTGGAGGAGCATAAGAAGAGGATCAGAGAGTAACAAAAGAAGCAAAGAGAGAAGTGGAGATTGGCTTGCTGTGGTATATGACAAGAACTGGTGGTTAGCAAAAGACACCACTCTGGATACAAATCACCAAGATGTTAATGTGGAATTCTTCAATCCTAATGGGCCAAGCACTCCAAAACTTTCATCCAATGCAAGGAATAAATTATATGTGTTCATTCCAGTCCAAAAAAATCCTGGAAAAGCTGACTGGGCTATCGTCTCCTCATCTTGCAAGCAGCACTAGTGATGTATTTCACATTTCAGCTGAGGGTATGGACCATATAGATAGAGAATACATTCCTTTTCTGATGTTTCAGTGAGTAACATAATGTACAAAGTTATGTACATTGACACATTTAAATATTTACAATTCAGAATGACAACCAATTATTTGCCAGAAGCTTGCCAGAAGCCTACCGAAAGTGTCAGGTCAAGGAGAAACTTGTTAAAGGACATTTAACCAAATAATAGGTGTGTTGTATGTATAGTTTTTGAAATTGCATGTATAGGTTTGTGTTGAAAGGGTCTTAAGAAAATTATTTAGAAAACCACAAATCAATCAAAACTTGTGCAAGAATTTTTTTTTTCTGTTAAAGATATATTCTGTACAATCATTCTGCCAAAGACAAAAAAACTCAATTCAAAGTCATTGAAATATAAATATTGCCATGAGATTCATGTCCATGATATCATTTATGTCCGTTTATGTAAACTTCTGACCACAAATCTGATTAGAAATGTCCTCAGATTAAAAAAAAGCAGCAGTTTTCATTACTTTCGCTGAATCAAGTGGCACACTATTAATTGTCCTCTTCTTTGTTTTTAAAATCTGTGAATAATGTCAGCGGTCAGCAGTGACAGTCATCGCTTCTTTTAAAAGCTCATTGTCAGAAAAGGGTCTGCTTGTGCTTGGCTTGGAATGGCAAAAACTGAATGAAGCCTCAGAAGCACTTGAGCTCTCAACATGGGTTTTGTGAAAAGTGAGTGCTGGGCTTTTAACACCAGTTTTAATGCTCACATTTTTTCCTCTCATATTTCTCTCTTAAGCAGAAAATAAGCCTTGACTTTCTGATGGTAAGTGGTGTGACTATGCTTCAAGTTATCCCTTTTTGACAACAGTAAATCCTGGTGACATTAAATAGACAGGCTTTTCTTTCACCACTGTAAAAGCAAATTCCTTTTCCTATTTGTTATGGAAATTGTATATTTTCACTTTCATTCATTGCTTGGGTCTTGGTTTGCTGAACAGTGTTTACTCATTGACAATATGCATATGGAGATAATATTGCCTAGCTACATAGCTTAAGAGAAGGTTGATGTGACTGAGCTGGAAACAGCTATTTGCAAAGGTAACCCACCCATCCACATTGCCCATTGTGGTCCATCGAGCCAAGGCTGTGGGGCCAATGTTGTACCGATGCGCAAAAGCCCCAGTTGCCCATTGCATGCAGCCCATATTGGGCCAAAGTAGGCTGCCTTTATGCAGTGGGGCCAATGACACGCCAATGTGCAAATCCCCAATGGCCTACATTGGCCTAATGTGGGTAGCCCACAATAGCCTGATACAGACAGCCCATATTGAGCCAATGTCACACCAATCCTTAAAAGACATATACATATACAGATATACATAAGATACCATGTACCTAAGAACAATTCCTGAAAATTACTTGTATCTAACTTAAATAGTTCAGGCGGTATGGCTTATGGAATTCCATAGTTTTTTTCTATAGCACTCATTTTTACAGTGAAATCCAAGCTATGCCCCACCTATTGAACCCACTATTTCTAAAAAAAAAATAACAAAACAATAATGACCATTAAAATGAAATGTGCTTCCATTTAAAATGCTTAATTATTTTTATTTATATTATTTTGCCTTATTGGTAGTACCAGTGTTAATAGAAGTAAAGCTTGTATGGCCCTGTTTACACTTGGTTCTAAAATGTGACTTGAGCATTCAGGTCACAAATAGACTGCCAAGACACGTTTCCGCTTACACCTGTGTTTATCATGCATCTCCAAAGTGTCCAGCTGACCACTTTTGTTTCAATTTCGTTACTGCCTACATCACTTCCGCTAGAAGATCAAAGGTCCCCATGAAAAATTATACTAAAATGTTAAACCTGAAACATACCTTCATTATTTTCTTGCACTCCAACCACTCCACAAGTGCTCCTCTCCACTTTTTTCTAGCATGTCGTGCTGTTACTAAAACAATCACCGCGTCCAGCATTAATGATGTAATTTCCTCTTACATCCGTGTTGTGGACGCATTGAGTCCCAGACAGCCTCGGCAAGTGCTTTGAGTGAATGTGTCTTGAATGCATCTTGGAGGTCGTTTACACTTGTATTTAGCGCTATCCAGTTGTGATCCTATCGCCCGAGATGCATTTTAATACCAAGTGTACACGGGGTCTATGTGTTACTGGCTACATATAAGATGACTGAATAAGCTTAATGTGCACCATTCCTTAACTTGCAGTAAAAGAAATCACAACAAATCAGAAATTATAGTGGCTGTCCAAAAATGGTAGAAGCATGACATCATTACCATTGGGAAAAAAATAAAAAATAAAAATAATAATAACAATAACATTCTCCCCTTGGATACAATATGAAGAAAATATGGATTGGACAGGAAGTCTTGGTCAAATGGTGCATTAAGTCCATACCTGACATTTCACATATTTCACATATTTCAGATTTTACATTTTAAAAATTGTGTGAATTAATTATTAAAACTTTAAACTTTATACTAAATATAACTGAAAAAAAAGTTCTTGGTGGGCTTAACTGGTGCACTTACCAAAAAAAAACCCTGTATGTTTCACATTTTATTGTCTAATGTATTCTGGTCACATACTGTTAACTTCAAATAGTTTTATGTTATACTTTAGTGCACTTCATCACCATCACTCTGGTGATGTACTGGTGCAAAAGTAAATTTTAAATAGGTTTCAAATAGAACATACTACTTGAAGCAGTTTATTCTTGTTAAATGCTTGATTGCTATGTCATTTTATCAATGTTGGCAGGTTCGACTATAAGGGGTAATGGCTAGGTTGCTGCCATTGAGCTGTTCATGTGCATGTTCTAATATATAACCCAAAGATTCTTCACATTGGGTCACTAAGGCTAACAAAAAATATTTGGTAGTCACAAAAAATATTTGGTAGTTATATGATTAGAGTTTTAGAAGAGTGTTGTCTGTGTATGTGTATGTACATTATCTGTTAGAATGCTAGAAAGCTTAATGTGTGCAATCTTTTTTCTATTTTTCCTTTTTTTCAATGTTAAAATTAACTATGCCATGACCTAGAGAGAGCTGAAAAGCACTCACAAAATAAATTAATATAAAAGGAGTGCAAAGCATTGTTAAGAGATTCCTGCTACCCAAGTTCTCCTTCCCATCATACATGCCAGGATTCTACATTGGTGCCAAAACCCAGGAAGAGGTACCCCACACCGTCATGGAACTTTCTCCGTGTAGCAAGATCATTAAGTCCCTCGCCATCCTCCACCAAATGCAACACTAGTCTGTCCTTGACCCGCACCATGAACAACAGCATTGTTATGAGACGATCGAGCTGGAGTAGGCTGAGAACCAATGGGTGATCCAGATGCTGCTGCAGCCAAACCTGACTCCAGCCACAGCTCCAAAATCCACAGCTGCTCTAGTCAGCTAGGCTGTTATGCTCACAATCCAGAAGCCTTTGTGGAGCACTTTAAGTGAGTGAGTTCCACAGTGATTGGACTAGCCAGTGGTCTTGGCCAAAGACCAGTTGGTCATTCTGTTTTTGTGTAGACTTTAGAAAAGTCAACATGGTGTAAATTAAGTGCATATCTGATGCCTTGCATTGATGAATTGCTCAGTTGGTTAGGCACAGGTCACTTTAATTTGACAGTAGACTTCCATATCTTGGAAAAAAAAAAACAGCTTTTTCCACTGCATTTGGGTTGCATCAACT
Source organism: Notoglanidium macrostoma (assembly GCA_030068235.1). Lineage (NCBI taxonomy): Eukaryota > Metazoa > Chordata > Actinopteri > Siluriformes > Auchenoglanididae > Notoglanidium > Notoglanidium macrostoma. The sequence continues at coordinate 8,563 of JAQQZR010001353.1, forward strand.
TGGTTTGTTTGGAGCCCCAGAAACGTTTCAATATCTCACTGACAGAATACTTTGCCCACATGTTGCAAATGATGGCATCAACATTTATAGTAATGAGCGATATGAGCGATATTTCCTACATTTGAGGGCTGTTTTAAGGTCACTGAGATAGGAGGAACTCACAGTAAGTCCAAAAAAGTGTGCAAGTATGGTATTAGGTCTTCTACTTGGACCACGGGCAGGTGCATCCCAAAATTGAGAGCAGCAGTTGCAGCCTGACTGAGACCCAAGACCAAACCAGCAGTACCTGGGGCTAGCTGGCTGTTATTGTAGGTTTGCAATAAGTTTTCAAATGTCCAAGTTTTTCAAATGTCACCAGCTTACTACTAACTGACCTCACATAAAAGGTAGTGCCATATCATGTGTGAGCAGGCTTTCTGCCAGGCAAAAGTGGTTTTGTGTGGGAGCCCATTGTGTGTACTGCATTCTACTGAATTTTTCTGCATTCTACTGAATTGTCCCTCCCTTTTGTTCTACAGACTGGCACATCCGACTGAGGTCTGGGACCATGGTGGATGGGGAGGAGCAGCCCTGTGTTGTATATCAGCCAGAAACTATCGGTGTGGGAGACCAATTACAGCATGATTGAGAAGGAGTGTCTTGCCATCGAGTGGGTGGGCTTCACCCTCTAGTACTACCTACTGGGTACTGGGTATGGGTTACTGGATATTAGTTTCCCTATGTTCCAATAACGCCCACTCCAATGACTCCACTGAATGAAGGATGCCAACTAGGGTTGGGAATTGAAAGAAGGTTCCAAATTAGAACTAATAAGAAAATATCCAGTACCGGGTACCCAGTTTTTTGGGTGGAATTTCGGTTATGCTTATCAGTTCTTAAACACTACAAGGATGTGTGTGGCTATCTGCCAGGACCTGCTTTAGGAGGATACGTAATGCATCAAGGCACAGCAGCCTAGCATTTGCTTAGACAGAAGCTAGCATGAGTGACACCAGTGTGAAAAATAGACAGTGAACGGTGAAAACTACAACAATAGACAATTGATCTATTCTTAACCCTCTCTGAACCCCCTAGCGGCCGTCAATAGCATGCTTTTATTTCACTGTAATGTCCGCAGCCAGCTCGATTTTCAAAGAATGATCTGTTATAGTAAAACATTCAGTCATGAAATAATACCATGTACCATATTTCTATTTGGAAAAATAAAACAATGTGTGTTGAAATTGACATTTCTGAAGTATTTTTTATTTTCATGTTGCGACTGTCTGACCTGCTGAGTAGTTACAGTGTTTCTGGAAGTTATGGGTAGAGTTATGGATGTCCTGTGTCTGTTATCACTGGATGAGACAGTAATTATGTGCAACAATGATGACAATCCACCATGTATGAATGTCATGTTGATGTAGGAAATGTCAAAATAAAAATAAAAATCTTAAGAGTAATATTAGCACCTTCCTGTTTATCGCAGTGTCCTAGAATTTCCCTGGGGGTATAGATGTTTAAATTACAGGACTGCTGCAGAATATAGATTTTTTTTATATCTAAACATTAATCTTCTTCTATTTTTCCTTTATGGAACCAAAATGGGGAACCATAATTGATAAGCAGAATTGGAACTGAAATCAATAAAATTCAAATGATACCCAACCTTAATGCCAACATGTGGGATTTGGCACTTCACCTGTTAAAATTTGAGGTGGTCCCCAGGCCAGGGGCACAGATGGAAGAAGAAGATTACCTCACCCTCCATGGAAGGGAGTCAGCTGCAGGCCTGGTGGCTCTTCTGCCTCTTCATTAAGAGTCACCCGTTTCCTGAGACCTTACCATTCAAACACCCCATGGTTCTACAAATAGGTGTTGACCCAAAGCGGGCTAGCCCACAGTGATCCCAAATGGGATTCATGAGAGCGTGCCAAATGGGCTGCTGAAAGACAACCCACTTTGGGATATTTTGAGATTATATTGATTACTCCTTGCCCATACTGCCTATAAGGTTCCTATAAAGGGAAGTTTTTCTTGGGCCAAATGAACATACAGTTGCGTATGACAAATTAAATATGTAGCCATATTCATATCTATCCAACCAGCAGATATTTTATCATTGAATATTTTTTATTTTAAAATTTTACGATAATTGACTGTGCATGGATAAACTATAGTATGGTACTATACCGTTTACCACTGTTGGCTCACAGCAAGCAGGTTTCTGGTTATTCTTCAATTCTTCCCTTGACTGCTTTAGCTCCAGTAAAATAATTTTATTTTACTGAGTTAAACACAGTATTTTGGTTGACAATACATGTTTTTGATTTTAACCTCCAAAAATGTTTGCAAGAAAATTTTTTCTTTTTGTCTGCTTATTGAAACTGTTTTTTATCAGCCTCAAAATCAAATACATTATTCCTTACATAGAATTTTCTTTATTATTTCATTGCATATTTTTCCACAGTGAACTGATTACATATTAAAGCCATACAACTCTACATTTTTTGACCATATAACACAGTTATAGTGAGTTAGTTGTAATCACACTATCTGGTGCATAAGTTCATAAGATTCATAAGTTTATAACAAGAATTTATATACTTCTATGAAGCTGCTTTGTGACAATGTTGACTGTTAAAAGCACTATATAAATAAAATTGAATTGAATTAAAGACCAATAGCTTAAAGATCTTATTGTTACTACACTGTATATCTTGTCTAGTTATTGTTTATGATAGAACTGAGTTGTTCATTGTGGGAATGTTCAATTCAATTCAATTCAATTTTTATTTGTATAGCGCTTTTAACAACAGACATTGTCTCAAAGCAGCTTCGCAAAAGTATATAAATTCTGAATATAAACTTATGACTCTATACATTTATCTATATATACCCCTAA
>JAQQZR010001354.1:0-11445 GCA_030068235.1 Notoglanidium macrostoma
AATATTAATTAATTAGACTGACCAAATCTGGGGTGACAAGACATTTTACCATCCTGCCAGGAACTTTCCTGTACTTTGGTACTTTCCTGGCAGGATGTCTATCCTTCTTTCTCATACTAACATTATCCATTAGTATTACCTAGATACCCACAAAAAGTGGGACGTAATTGAGGCCCAGAATTAGTTTTAGTAGTGTATCCACAGATATTTCTGGTAATGTAGTTTTTAATTTTAAAAATATCTACGCAATAAATTTTTCTTGTACCCTATCAGCGAAAATGTAATTTCCACTACAGGTGTCGTGGAGAATAAACCTCAAAAACACTCAGGCGGATACAAAAAGGTTGAAGTTGCAGAAAAATGAACTTTATTAATCCGGAGTAACAAAGTGAGGCCTACAGCAAAAATATGCCTTCCCAAGCCCACACAATGATTCTAAACTGCCCTTTTTATACCATTCTGATGACAAACCCCCCTTTTTTTTTTTAATTCACACCTCCTGGCTGCCCACCACCAATATTTACTATTATCCTACTTTATCTGACTTCGCGCTCCATCAAATCTCATTGGTCCAACTTTATTGGTGGCAAACATCCAGTAGGTGTCATAGGCCAACCCACAGGTGTGGCCTACTTTCTAATACTGACAGTCTCTAACATTATTTCAGAATCCTTCCATTGATTATTAAAAAAAAATAAAAGGCTAACATTTATTTAATGTGTAAAAATAATATAACCATGCATAATACAAATTGTAATACAATTCAATGTGAACATTTCTCTGTTTTATTGTTAATTTAACAAAGACAGAGTGGATTGTCCAAAATTATATGTATTTTTAAAAATATTACCCAAGGACATGAAGATGCCTGTAGCCTAAGAACCACCCACTATTATTCTGTTATTCTATTATTACATGCCTAATGACAGAGTAGTGCATGTTTCAGCCACATGTGGCAGAGTTAGAGTTTTGTGAGCTATGGCAGATCCAAGTCCTTCAGCATCTTGGTCTTGCTATGAGACACATGGAGGTGGATCAGTATATGCTCACATTTTTTTTTTTTGTTCAACCTTACAGAATGGATCCTACATTTAGGAGGAGAGGAGATGGCCATGTCCGTTTGTTTGACTCGGAGGAGGCCAAAAAAATTAAACGGGAAAATAGGCCATGGACCCAAGCTCTGTCACCAGACAGAGTGAAGGAGTCAGCAAGGGTGGCTTTTCTGTATCATGGTAGAGACACGAATAATGACCAGCATCTCCTGGGCCAACATCAGATGCAGTTTGGAAGCTTTATCGGCCAAACATTTCAGTGGGTGGCTGAGAATGCACTGGAGAATGCTGGTTACCTTATTGCCTTAATGTCAGAGGAAGCAGGGAGCTCTGATTCAACCAACAAGAGAGCCTTAAAGAGGTACATTTCACACTACCTTGAGGGTCAGTACGTAATTCAATTCATGTTCGAAGCCAGATCATCACAAAAACAAAACCTGGGCCAACCTGCCACCATCTCCACACAGCCCTTCACCTACTCACCAGCTGCCACCTCATCACAACAATCCACCTCTCCGGCATCTGCCAGCTCCTCACAGTCCTCCACCTCTCAGCCAGTTACCCCTTCCTTAAAACCAGCTTCAGTGCTGCCAAAATCCTCCCTGCAGTCATTGTTGGTAGTGAAGGCAGGCCCTGGACAAGTCTGTCAAAAGGATGATTTCATCACAAAAATTTAAGCCTTGTAAGTATGCAGTGTGGAAAATGTTTGTAAGACAACCATAACATTACTTTGTTTCCACATACTCCAAACCTAATCCCTTCAACTAATCTCATCATTCCAATCATTTGCATAATCATCAACCATGAATACCCCCATCAATTTCTCCATGCCCATCCAACCTTCAACAATGACAAGTAGAAAGCATAGTATAATGCTTGTAATATTATGGGTTACCAAACTCTCACAAGTGTAAACACACAAACTCTCTCTCTCATATCTGTTTAATAGAGCAGAATATGCCTGCCAGCTGGTTGGATCCCTGCCCTGCCAGAGGTTTGGATTGCACAGGATTGCCAAGGCCCTGTTCAAATGGTAACACTTTGTTCAACCAGAGCTGGACCACGCAAAAGTGGACAAAATGTGGTGGTATCCCCTTCAGCCATCGTAGACCCCAAGTGCCAAGCCAGCATTGGAGCGGTACTTTGGGCACTCACTGTTCCTGTGGATGCCGAGGAAGCTTTGCCATGTACAACTGATCCATCCACATCCAGACTTTGGCCTGGGATGAGCATGGGCATGGGCATGGGCATGTTATCGTGTGTGCGCTCACAGCAAGTGAGGGCTGGGGTCTAATGAAGATGGCAGAGGGTATTGTGAGGCTGTCCAAGGATGCTGGGGTGCCACCCCAGAGATCCTATATGTGGACCAAGACTGCTGTGGGAACTCGCACTTCCGCAAGATCTTTGGGACTTTGTCTGGCATGAAGATTCATTTAGATGTCTGGCACTTTATGAGGAGGTTTGCTGTCGGATGCACAACTGACTCCCATGTGCTCTACACTGTCTTCATGGCCCAACTCACCTGCTGCATCTTTGTGTGGGATGAGGATGACCTGCAATGTCTCAGGGCAGCCTAATTGGGCAGAGCTACAAATGAAGCACATGCACACCATGGAAGCAGATGTCACATGGCACACCACCAAAGCAGAGATGCTGCTTCACTGCAATTCAATTAAATTCAATTTTATTTGTATAGTGCTGTTAACACACATTGTCACAAAGCAGCTTCACAAAAGTATATAAATTCTGAATATAAACTTATATATAGATACAGTAAATGTATAGATTCATATCACTGCAGGCAGGCTGTCTGGGAAAGTGGGGAAATGGAAGTCATGCTGAAGGAGTTGATCAAGGAATATGATGTAGAGAGGGGCCACATCAGTCTTGGCGTACCTCTGATCACCAGAATGGCAGAAATCTGGAAAGGCCAGCACAAGCACATTCCCTGCTTCCAGGACCCTCCAGGTTTCTGACTGTACACGCAGACAGGGACACTGAATAAAGGTTGTCATGTGCTTCCCACATACTGGTGTGCTAGAGGTTCGACATCACTGGAGAACTTCCATCTGCAGATTCATCCCAGATGAAGACTGTACCCTGATAGGTTTATATATAGGTTGCAAAAGAATATTATTTAATGTTTAATTTTATTTTTATTAATATATTTGAATGAAAGGTATTAGAATGCAACATTTTTATGTTTTTCAGGAACCCTAGCAAGCGACACCATTTTCCAGGCCTATCAGGTTGATGGTACTGCCAGGTGTAATGAGGACATAACTCTGACAGCAGAGACGAGAAAAGGGCCGCACTCATACAATGGCCTTCTCCGGCATGTAGCGAACCAGCAGGCAGAGGAGGTGCTCGGGAGGAAACTGGGAGTGCATAGTCCCACAAAAATATACCAGTAGGCATGTAGTAAATAATTATTTTGAATAGATTGTAGACAGGCATGTTCCTGTCCATCGCTTATACTGCTTTTCCTAGGTTGTTTCAGTGGAGCAGTTATGTATTGAATACCTGTACAGCCAAAACAATGTTGTGATGGAGGATTACAAGGTGGCCCTCTCAACTCTGGAGACAGGGGACATCACTGTTGCTAAGAAGGAGCCTTATGTGGAACAAGTTGACATTGAAGATCCAACTGTTCCCCCTCCGGACACAATCTGGCCCCATATCAATGCACTCCATCAGCCCCTACTCCATCATTTACATAGCATCATTCCATGTTCTTCATCACCTGCTTCCCCACCAACTGCACCATCTCCAGATTTCATTGTGGCTACAAGTAAGAGCTGTAAGTTTTTATTGAAATGTTAACATAAATAATAATTATTGTCATGTTTAACACAACACAGCACTGTTTTTACGTGTTCTCTCTTTTGCTTTGATTTGTTCTAATTTAGCTCCCCAGCAAGACACACCCTGCTGGATTAATCAACTGCCCTCAACATCATCAGGATCTACCGGTCATGATGTTTTATTATGTTTTAATCTTCTGTAAGAATGTGAAATGGACATAATATTTGTGAAATACATTTTTGATCTGACTTCTGATTTATGTTGGACTCGGTTGGACCTGATAATATTGAGTTCTTCCAGGCAGTCCTGAACATGGCTGATCAACTTTTCAAATTAAGAGATCACTGTCTTGCCTTGTCAAGGTAGGAGGCCACCGAAATTATAGCCCTTTGGGAGTGTTGGCTGAATACAACAAAGGATGTATACCCTCAGTAGTATACCCTCCACGCTACCAAGACACAATCAAAAAGAGAGAGATTCCGGGCCACAAACAGTTGTTGTGCCTGGGGTGGTGTTATGTCTAGAGGTATGTGGGTACCTGAAAGGATCAGAAAGGATCTGAACATATGAACTACTCAGTCAAGCATGGTGGGCTTGCATGGCTCATTAATCTTTCTTCATGTAACTCATGATGGTAGCAGCAGAATGAATACGCAATTCTAAAGAAACCAATTTTTACCAATTTACAGAGAAATGCATCCAATGTAATTGGGAGTAACTTCATAATGCAAAAAAAAGGACTTCATCAGGGGAAAAGTGGAAGGTTTTAGACTGGCTAAGTCAATCACCAGACTGTAACCCAACTGAGCAGCATTTCACCTTCTGAAGAGTGAAGGGAGAAAACCCCCAAAACAAACAACTGAAACAAGCTGTACTACAAGCCAAGAAAATTTGGTGCTGTTGCACACTATTCATTGGGAATACTTTTTTCCAGAAAGTATGAATCAAATTTATGTCAGTCACAAGGCCTCTGCTGATTGCATATGACCCTTGAGTGAGGCTTGACTAGTTCTCTGATTTTACCATCTAGTTTCACAAAGACTTTCTGTAATTGCTCAGACAACTGTTATAGAACTTTTACTGTTTTCTTTTTAATAACATTCAGCAACAAAATAGCTTTATTCTGCTTTAAAAGTTAAAATAAATACAAAACTGCCTTTTGCACATTAAAATTGTACATTTATAGACCTGTATTCCCAAACATGGAGAAATGTCAAATAAGATTCTCTGACTTCAATCATAGCATATGAATCATATAAAATGCTAATTAACACATTTAGGCAACAATTAATCCAGCAAAAACAAACAAGCAAGCAAGCAAGCAAACTACCAACCACACATTTAAACAGAGATGAATGTTCACCTTGTGGTTTATTATATTAAATAAAAGTATCATATACACATGTACATGTTTGCCATTTAGCTCTTTCACTATGTATTAACTACACAGGAACATAAGAGAATGCATCTCATCATCTTCTGTGGCGAGTTTACAATGGGGTTAATGTCTACAGCACAGTCTGCTGGAGCATCCTGTTAATCATGACTCTGTTAATAGCATCAGTACATGGCTCGGAGTTTCAGCAGGGGTTACTCAAGGTGTCTCTCTTTCATATGTCATATTTTTACAGGTCCAGGTGCCTCTGGATCATTTACACAATCAAATTAATTGCCTGTAACATTCTAGACAGACCTTTATTAAGGTATAATACTAACATTATTATCTATCAATGTTAGCTTCTGGTATTAACATGTTTTAAATTATTACAACTTGGAAAGAAAAAATAAGAAGTTTTAGCTATGTTAGCATCAGGTTGGTGAAAGTAATCATGGAAACATCACTTCTGAGGTTTGTTCTGTAATGTCAAACTAAGATGATCTACACTCTACAGAGATTGTTCTTTCTCACATACAGACCTTTTAAGGGGTGAAAATGGAAACTGCTTACATGAAAATGGCAAGAAGAAATCTGTGTGAGCAACATCTTTAAACCATGAAATAACTTCAGTAGCGTTACCCGTGTCGAAACATCCATGTAAATTCCCTGCATATGACAAAAATTTACCTGATTGAGGAAGAAAAATTTTCCTGCTAATTGTCACCAATAAAGGCTTGCAAGTTGAACTAGTGGCAATCTGAAGAAATGTAACACACCGGTAATCTGCATAAGCTCCTCTCCACAGACTCAGCCAATATTTGAATATCAGTTCAATTTCAAATGGGATGTTAAAAACATCAATTGATCAAAATTCAAATGCAGATTTTTTTTGCATTAAAATTGAAATTGCAAATGGCATGAACATAACTTCATGTCTGTCCTGTGTGAATGACCTGGTGTGCTTTCAGAGTACTCTGTCGAGTAAAACTCTTCCCACACTGTGAGCAGTGATAAGGCTTCTCTCCTGTGTGAATGACCTGGTGTGTCTGGAGGTCACTTTGTTGAATAAAACTCTTGCCGCAATCTGAACAGTGATACGGCTTCTCTCCTGTGTGAACTCGTTGGTGTCGCTGGAGATTACTATGTTGGGCAAAACTCTTCCCACACTGTGAGCAGTGATAGGGCTTTTCTCCTGTGTGAACACGCAAGTGTATTTGGAGATCACTCTGTCGAACAAAACTCTTCCCACACTGTGAGCAGTGAAATGGCTTCTCTCCTGTGTGAACACGTTGGTGCCGCTGGAGATTACTGGGATGGGCAAAACTCTTCCCACACTGTGGGCAGTGATATGGCCTCTCTCCTGTGTGAATGCGCTGGTGTGTTTGGAGATCACTCTGTCGAACAAAATTATTCCCACACTGTGAGCAGTGATATGGCCTCTCTCCCGTGTGAATGCGCTGGTGTGTCTGGAGGTGACTATGTTGCTTAAAACTCTTCCCACACTGTGAGCAGTGATACGGCTTTTCTCCATTATGAATGCGCTGATGCTGTTGGAGACTACTGTGTTGGGTGAAACTCTTCCCACACTCTGAGCAATGATGTGGCCTCTCTCCTGTGTGACTGCGAAGGTGAATTTGGAGATCCCCCTGTCGAACAAAACTCTTCCCACACTGTAAGCAGTGATATGGCTTTTCTCCATTATGAATCCGCTGATGTCTTTGGAGATTACTGTGCTGGGTGAAACTCTTCCCACACTCTAAGCAGTGATGCAGCCTCTCTCCTGTGTGACTACGCAGGTGTATCTGGAGATCACTCTGACGAACAAAACTCTTCCCACACTGTGAGCAGTGATGTGGTTTCTCTCCAGTGTGAATGTGCTGGTGTCTTCTGAGATTTTTCTGTTCAGTAAAACCCTTCCCACACTGCAAGCACTGATGGACTTCTTTCTGCATTTGAGTACCAAGAGATTGAGAGATTGTTTGCTGAATCCTGGAGCCTCTTGCTGGCATAAGATTCTGATACAATACCTCTCCTGATTTGATCAGTCTCTCACACTCCTCAGAGTGGCACCTTTTAATGTGTTTGCAGAGGTAAATTTGAGATGTATAGGAAAGTGAACACCAGGAGCAGGAAAAGACTTGGAACTGGGCATCATTTTCTGAAGAAGAAAATAAAACGCATTACAGACTCATTGTGTAATGGAGGTGGTTTTAGTCTTTAAGCACTCTGATTCACAAGATCAAACAGCCAATACAAATTAAAAGCAGGCCCTTAGGGCTGTGATGGATCCCCTAGATTTGCCTTGCCCAGGGCCTTGTTAGTGTTAATTCAGCAATGAGCAGATGGCTTATGGCCCCTTCACACCTGGCATTAACATGTGTCCTAAATACAGGGCTCATAAGTAGAGAGCAAGGACGATGCATTGTGTTTCAATCACTCAAACCACATTCATTGATGGTTTGGGACACATATGGCCATATTACATTTGAAGTGTGAACTTGAATGTGTTTTGATGCATCGTGGACATCAACAAAAAATCGCCACCGCCAGGTTCATCAACTGAAATTAAAAATGCACAAAACACAGTAAAACTCAGTGATCTGGGTCTGGTTTGTTGTACACAGGTTTAAATGTGTGTGAGAACGTATGTGTGAATAATGTTCCTGGAATACGCTTCGAATCCATCATGACTGTGACCAAGATATACAGTTGCTGAAATTGGCTGCATCATTGCCGTTGCCAGAGAATAGGTAACCATTGCAAGACTGTTTGGAAATCATGCTGAACAGTAGAGCTTACCCAAGTTAGCCTTGGGGGTAAAAGCAATGCACTGACAGCAGTGGTGGCAGCAGTTGCTTTTCATAGCTTCATTTGGCATCACATTACTCATTCATTTAGAAGTTTATTTAGCAGACAAAGCAACTGAAAACTTTGAAACGGTCCATACACGTACATGAAATTGGATTCAATCTCATTTCTGCATAAAAATAAATGCAGCAGAAAACTGGCATCATGAATGTGTCTACAGCCTCCCCCCAGTGGAAACAATATATGAAATCCTATTAGAAGTGGTCATGAGAGACATATTCAAAACACCAGCTCAGAAAAGCAATGTGACCCTGCTTTTCATTTGTAATCAGATCACTCAAGAGTCTATAATGACAGGTCTATGAACAGGGTCTATACACCAATCATTACTAACATTAAAACCACCCTCCTAATATTGTGTACATCCCCTTTGTGCAATCAAAACTGCACTGACCTCCAAGACCAGTGAAGGTGGGCTGCGTTATCTGGCACCAAGACGTTAGCAGCAGAACCTTTAATTCCTGTAACTAGCAAGGTGAGGCCTCCATGGATGAGTTTTTTTGTCCAGCACATCCCACATATGCTCGATCAAATTTAGAGCTGGGAAATTTGGAGTCTATGCCAACACCTTGAACTGCCATGTTCCTCAAAACATTCCTGAATAATTTTTGCAGTGTGGCAGGGTGCATTGTCTTGCTGAAATAGACCACTGCCATTAGGGATTACCATTGCCATGAAGAGGTGTACATGATTTGCAACAATGTTTAGGTAGGTGGTATGTGTCAATGTAACATTCACATTCATGCCAGGACCCAAACACATTGTCCAGCATATCACACTGCCTCTGCCAGCTTGCCTTCTTCCCATAGTACATCCTGGTGCCACTCTCCCCAGGTAAGCGACACCAATCGCTCTTTTACACGTGATGTAAAAGAGCATGATTCATCAAAACCAGGCACCTTTTTCCATTACTCCACTGTCCAGTTCTGATGCTCACATGCCCATTGTAGGCACTTTCATATGTGGACTTGGGTCAGTGAGAGGGCACCCTGACTGGTCTGCAGCTATGCAGTTCCATATGCAAGTGGTTCCAAGCTCTAGTGGTACTTAAGCAGCTTTCAGGAGGTATGTGGAAACATTTGAAATTACAATTTATTTCCTATATTTTAAGAAAACATATTCCAGGTCATTTCATAAGCCCACTGCTAAAATGGTATGTGTATACCGTAAATATTTCCCTCCAGCAAGTGTCAACTTTTACTCTATTCTGTGAAGTCGTCATGATCACGCATGTCAACTGAACACAATCCAACTAGCTAGCAAACATGAATAAATGGTTCAAACATCCAATTGCTGTTGCTCCAGATTCAGGTTTAGTGTAGCCCAACGACAAAAAAAGCCAAGCCAAACACTGCCAGTCCAGTGAACAATATTTTGTAGGGATCCACCTCATCCACGGTGCTTTCTTTGTGGCAAAGTCCCAACAAATAATTCAATGATGCCAGCCCATCTACAGTGGCACCAGAGAATCAAACACTCTTGAAGATTTTGTAAAACTGAGGACTTTTTCCAATCGAAAACTGTTAGAATCAAAGTCAACATAGACAACACTGAAGAAAGCAACAAGTGTGTCCAGCAGAGCACTAGATGTCTTATGCAGTATCAATACTTGTGGCTAAGTGAAAAAAAAAAACAAAAAAAACATTCTATTGTCAAAGATTTCATTCTCCCTGCAGCCATAGTTTTGGCTGGAATTATGATCGACACAAAAGCAGGTGATGCACTCTAGACAGTTCTGTTATCAAACAACAGTGTCCCCTCAGATCAATGGTATGTCCATTAATATAGTTGGGCAAGTGGTCGATAAAATGAAGCAAGCCGGTCAGTAAGCTTTGCAGTTTGATGAAATGACAGATGTTAGTGGAAGGTATGCCCTTGTATAGCACAGGAAATCAAAGCAAGGGCATCCATAGCTGCTTGATTACATCAGAAAATTTCTAAATGGGTAGATGGGCTCTGTTTGCATCCCTTGTGTCATGGAAACTCTGTCAACTAAAGCATCACCAAAGCAAGACTTTGCAGGTGAATTACGATATTTGTCTGACATGGTCGACAACATGGATAATGATGCCTTTTTTTTTGGTGGAAGCCAGTTTAATTTATGACAACAGCACCACAGAGTGTTGGTGGCCAAAATTATATTGAATCTGTAGTGGTTTACCACTACCATAGAAAATGAATGGGAAATGGTTTAAAGAGTCAGCTCAGGATCAGTGGTATCGATTACCAAATGACTGACCCAAGTTAGACGGTTATAAATACAACCCCAATTTGCAGAAAAGTTGGGACACTGTTTAAAATGTAAATAAAAACAATGCGAGGATTTGCTAATCATGTAAAAAAATTATAATTTTTAATTAAACTAGAACAAAGACATGTTTTGAAACTGAGAGATTTTATTGTTTTTTGGAAAATATATGCTTATTTTGAATTTGATGCCAGCAACAGGTTTCAAAAAAGTTGGGACAGGGACATGTTTGCATCACCTCATCTTTTTACAACACATTGTAAACATCTGGGAACTGAGGAGACCAATTGCTGGAGGTTTGAATGTGAAACATTTTCCCATTCTTGCCTGATATAGGATTTCCATGCTCGACAGTTTAGCATCTCCTTTTCTTTTTTTTCCTTTTTCTCGTTTCATGATGCGCCAAATGTTTTTAAGGGTTTTTTGACTGGCCTGGATTGTAGGCAGGTCAGTTTAGCATCCAGACTCTTCTAGAAAAGAGCCATGCTGTAGTAATACATGCAGAATGTGGATTGACATTTCCTTGATGAAATAAGCAAGAACTTCCCTGAAAATTACATATGGATGAGAACATATGTTGCTCTACAATCTGTGTGTGTGTTGGCGTATATATATATATATATATATATATATATATATATATATGTTCACACACACACAGATAGATAGATAGATAGATAGATAATCGATATATATATATATATATATATATATATAGAAATCTCTCAGTCTTCATGGTGAAAGAGCAAGCTTCCAATGCGAGGTAGCTAAACCACTTCCATACTATAGAAGTAGCTCCCTTATGCTCTCACTCTCAGACATGTTTGGATTTGTGTTGTCCATGCTAGGGAATGTAAATGCATTGCGCCACTATATCATTGATATCAAAATAGGGCACTTTTTTTTTTTTATCATTTAAAAATTCATACCGGTGTTATCATGGACAGTATGATATGGCACAGCCCTAAGAGCAACAATCAAAAACATTCACCTCACCTCTTATTAGATGTTTCAGTCATAATGAGATGTAAATGAATATACAGCGTAGAATGAGTGTTACAGTGTCAGTGATTCCTTACCCAAGACTGTTGTTG